>APFE030377172.1:82466-141968 GCA_000404065.3 Pinus taeda | reverse complement strand
CCAATCAAATCATTCCAAGCATCAATACGTAGCTTATATTTTGTTTTTAAGTATTTATTTAAAATAGAATTTGATTGGGTTTGATTTAATTGCCAGCAATGCTATTTTGATTTGATGGTTGCATTTTAATTTATTTTGATTTCTTTTTGCAGAAAAAGAGTGAAAGAAATATGGAGAGAAAGATCTCAGCCAAGGAGAATGCTCCAGCAATTGAAGATTGGAATTATGAGCAAGCAAAAGGAATTCAGCAAATTTCTCTTCAAAAAACTCTCCTCTCCAAAATTCCTTTACAAATATTATAAATAACAGGTTGCATAATGGAATAAGGGCTGCTCTCCTCTGCAATTTTAGAGCTTCTAAAAGCACTATTGTAATTGGAATTTAGAGTTGTAGGAGGGAGAAGTGAAAAATCTCAGATCTGGGGATTATTGGGGATTTTCTCTTTGTATATTGAATTATGCATGAAGAACAAAGCTTGCACTATTGTGGCTCTAGTTTTAAAGGCAACAATTCAAGAAATGTAAAGGGTTGTTGGAGACCAAGGACAGAGGAATGGATGCAATAAAATTGGTATTTTTGATACTATTATTTTAAATATCAGTTTCATTTTATGGTAACAGGAATGTGTCATTTTATTTATGTTTGTGCATTATTGTCAATATGAGTGGTTTGTCTCAATGTTGTTATCATGTATCTCTGTTCTTATGGATTTAATTTCTGATTTCTGAGTAACTATTTACTCAGAAATCTGTCTTATTAAAGCTGATTTATTAAGTGGTAATATGTTGTGAACTATTTCCACATATTATTGTTTAGTTATTGGATTTGTTGATTTGATAATCAATATCATTTTGTGAACTACTTCCTGAATGTTGTTGTTTATTATTTCAGTTTTAAGGTCTCAATAGAATGTGTTTTGGCAACCATAATATCAGTTAATTGAACTACTTCATTAACTTGATATTCATAATAAACAAGACATATTTAAATCCCAATATTTTAATTATCTTGCTCTTAGTTGGGTTAGATCTATATCTGCCTAATTAAGATAGGATTTAGATTAGTTTCTTTTACTTGTATCATAGAATAAACTTGCATTTAGAGTAAATCTACATTCTTTTAAGTCCTCTCCTCAAAGAGGCAAAACTTTAGTTGTGGCTTGGCTGAGCCCAAATCAGCTTAAGGGTCATTCTCTTGTCTGATCAGCAAGAAGAAGCGATCTGATGTCCCTGTCTATTGGTAGTTAAAGATACATCATAAACCAATAGCAATAGGGAAAAGGTAACTGGACCTAGAACTATGAACAGGTCGGAGCCACCACACCAAACGGAAAAGGAGCTGCTTTTAAGGTCCAGACCGGGTGGTTATCCCCCAATGTTGTTGCAGCGATTTTCGAGGCATCAACACATACCCAAGTCCTACATAATGGGGAAATCCCTCCACTTTGATGGGATTCACAATACCCTGGACATTAATTCTAAGGCCCTTCCCTTGAGACCCTATCTTCTTCAACAATTTTGATCAAATTCATGTAGTATGTTTCTCAAAAGTAGCAAAATCATCATCATAAAAAGAACATGAAATTGAAGAATCACTTTTTATCTTAGGCTTGTTATGTTGCAACTTTTCCAAGGCCTCATCGGCTTGTATCTAATGTTGCAACCTTTGTTTCTCCTCCTCTGCTTTTTGTAGGAGTCTCCTTAGTTCTGCATTCTAAGCCTAAATGCTTTAGTTGATCTCTTTGAGTTCTTGGATCCATGTTCTATTTGGTGCCCTCCTCATTTTTGACACAAAATCTGCTGAAATATTTACCTCATCGACTGAATTGGAACCCAAGTTGATAGGTCCATCTTATGCAATCCTAAGAGATGCAATCTTCATTTCATCACCTGAGTCTGATCCCAATTTATTTGGTCCAACACTGGCAAATACTGTAGCTATGATATTCTCATCATCCTCTCATGTAGATTCTTGGTCTTGTTGCAGAGTTGTAACTATCTTCTGCTTCTCCTTCATGTCATTCCTTTCAGTCTAAATTTCAGATGTAGTTTCTAGCAATGTTCCTCATCATGCCCTTCTTTCTCACAATGAGTACAAGAGAGATTTTCTTCTTTTCTCGTAGTTGATGTTGTCCTCTTTGGGAAGTCATCTTGCTCATGCTTCTCCTTGCTTTCAAGATGTACAACCTTCACACTAGCTTCATCAAGAATTTTGGGTTCAAATAATAACAATAAACAGCGCAAATAACTTCGCAAAGAGGCAATATATTTCATCAACGTATCAAGAGTGTCTAGTGAAACATTCAATGTTAATTCTTGTTTCCTAAACTCCTCTGTAAAATTCTAAACATTTTGACATTTACTTTGTTTCAAATATTCCCATTCCATCATGGCCTTCTATCTGTAACCCAATGGGTAAAATTGTCCTCTTAAAGTAGAAATGAATGCATACCAAGATGAAATAAGTTTACGACTACTCTTACCACTTTTCTGTAGTTTTCCTTCCCATCAAATGAGAGTAGCACCACTCAATCAAAGGGATGCTAGTTGGATATTGGCTTCATCCACTTTGATTTGTTGTATGTGGCAATATACTTCAACTTGTTTGATCCAGTTATCTATCTTTTATACATTAGATTCTCCACTAGACCCAAGCAAATCAAACTTGACATCCAACTTGAAAAAGGGAATTTGATGAGTTTTTCTAACTCTAGAACGATGAGAAGAGGAAGAAAAAGAAGTCTCACTAGAAGATGGAGAGTGAGGTTCAGAAGGCTCTTCTCCTCCTCCTTCATGATTCACCAAGGCATGATCATATGGTCCTTCCTTCTTCTCTAGTGTCGTCATTATCTTCTCATACTCTGCAAACAATTTGTCCACTTTTTCTACAATGGCATGGAAGGCCTTGCAATAATTTTTCTCTTCCTCCAACTAATCATATTCATCTGCCATTTTCCCTCTTCATGTTGCATGCCCCACTTCTAGATCAAAGGACTTAAGTTTTCCTTCACCTCTTTAGAGCTTTGCCCTGGTTATCATACACCTACAATTCACATCAACAGAAGACCCGCTCTGATACCAAACTTGATTTAGATCTTTTCACTTCAAAGATGCATACAAAATTGTATTTAAAATAGCATGTAACCATAAGATGCATGAGACGCCTCAATATTGAAACAAGAATGTTACAACTCCTAAGACTACAAACTTTAATTATCAACTCGGGTCCATACAAACTTAAGAGGTATTGACGTTATATGTGAAGCATACAATGTGTCCTTGTTTTGTTGATCTAATGTAATGGAGTGAATGTCATGAAATCAAAGCAAAAATGGAATTGTTACTCTATTTGCAAGAAATGAAAAGGCTACTTGCTCAACTTGTAAATGCTAACTAATCAATTCATGAAAGGACAAAGGTTAATATAATTTCATAAATAAAGTTATTCTATCTTGCATAATTCATCAAACTACCAATCATAATTACATGTACCATCTACCTAGGTCACACTTGCTTGTAAATCAATAACCTACTTGCATCATACTTGTGATAAAGAAACTAAGTATACTCGGTTTTTGTAGTGAATAAAAAGAAGGGTTGGAGTGGATTAGCATATTCCCGTGATCATAAAATCATATTTGGGGGTCATTATTCATCTAGACTAAGTCATAGTTACAGTGGGGATCAAAATTGATGAAGGAAAGTGGTGTTACAGGTTTGCTACAGGAAGGGGCATATTTGCTACACGAGAAGACAAAACTGTTACATGAGGCCATAACTCACCAAATGAAAAAATAAATCAAATTAAAATGGGATGGGACAAATTTTTTTATCGATTAGGATGTATTAGGCTTCAATTCCAAGTTGAATCACTCCAAAATACCATTGTTCCAATGTGCTAAAAAATAGTATAAAATTACTAGTCTAAAATCTTGAAATTCGAGAACTAGTGAGCTAGTTAACCTATCAAATGCCTAACCTAATCAAGTGAAAATGAAATAGGGTAATTTTTTTTATTAAATTTAATGTTTTTATGACCTAATACAAGTGGACTAAACTCAAATGAAGCTCACTAATACATTAAAAAAAATAGCATAAAATTATTACTATTTTCTACAAGGGACTTCCAGAAATTCGAGATTTGTGAATAAGTACTAATCCAAGCATATCAATAATGACTTGACCTTCCAAAGTTGTTCTAAGGATTAAATCATTCTTTTGAATCTATAAATAACCTGCATAAGAACTGATTTCAACCATTTAACCCATTCCTGCAACAAAAAATCATCAATACTAAATGCAAAAATAGGAAAAACAAGAATAAGAGATGGATGTGAATAAGAAGTGAAAAGAAGAAAAGAAAATTATACAAAATGGATCCGAGGCTCTTAGGATGGCCAAGCCCAAGGATACTCAGAATCCTATGAAGGAGAACAAGATTTAGAATCTGAAAATGGCACCAAACTTCATTATTTTAATCAATCCAAGTACATCCATGTTAGAAATGAAAGTGGAGTTGCAAAAATACAAGTTTTCTCCACAAGAAGACTAAAAAATACATGCCTCTAGAGGAAAATTCGAATTGGTACTTATAAGAAATGAAGATGAAGCATTCTCCTTTAAAGTAGGAAGCTTTACCCTCCAAAATCCCTCAAATAGTGGATTTGGTTCCCAACACTAGGAATATGTATTAAATGACAGGGAACACATTCCTAGATTTTCTCAATCACTGGAGCTCCAAAATTTGTGCAATAATTTCATAATATCCTATTGATTTATTACCCAATCTTGATCCTTCTATAGTAGGGATAAAGTCCCTAGATTATCTCATGCTCCTCCAAAACTTCATAATTTGCCCAATATTCTCACAATATTCTACAAAAATAAATAATATTAGGCATAAATATGCAATTATCTTTAAGCCTTCCTAATAAACATATTAAAGCTAAAAAAGCACTATTAAGTGTAGAAGGAAAGGTTTAATATAGTCTTCATGTGCCTAAGAAAGGTTAGATGGGCATTAATTTGTGTCTAATTTAGAGGCCCACCAATGCATACACATAAAAGAAGAAGAAATAAATGACAACCATGAGAAGCAAAGACACAATAGGTTGATAACGGAGTTCACTCAGTGTGGGCTACATCTCCGAGCTCTGCTCAATGTGGGGAGGTTCCTTTCATTAATCTTAAACAAAATCAAATTACATGCAAAGGACACTTATACCTCCACTTCTTGCGATGGCCTAAAAATGCACACCTCTATTGAAGAAATTGATTGCATTGTTGAATTCTTGGCGAAAAATCATGAAAAATGACTTTAAACTCGACCCCTTTCTGCTTCGTCAAAATCTGGACCCCCGAGACCCAAAGATTCTTTCTCAGTTGACTAGAATTCAGATGCTCATATGAAAAATCTGATCCCAACATCACATTCCTTGTGAAAAACTAAGAAGAATGAGTATAAATTCAACCTAGTTCTGTCACCTTCAAAAATTAGCTCCCTAGGGAATCTTTTAGATTCTATGTAGATTCTTGCATTGGTTCCACCTTCAAAATTTTGTCTCTGAAAAAATAGATGCTCAGATCAAAAATCCATCTACACTGTCAGACTCCTAGCAAAATCCTAATTCATTTGAGCATAAACTTGGCATATTTTTGTCACTGAAATTTTTCCCTCCAAGGAATCTCCAAGGTTCCTTCTCTACATCAAAGAATATTCTTCTTGAAATCCATGTTAGGCATGGTTCCACTGCCTCAACATCCATGCACACTCAATATTCTAGTTCCGTCCTCCCTTGGGTGCACAAATTAATTGGGTGCTTAAATAAAAGACCGCTGACAATTTTTTCAAAGTACTACCCATTGGGAAGTTGGTTAACGGGTTATTTTTGGGTGCTTTTATTACCGTGGGTCACAGGTTCAAAACCCACCCACCTAAAAATAATCTAGCATTTTGTGTTTTTTTTTGTTGGTGTTATTTAAATCCATTCGCAGTGTGTATTAATTGGTTAGTTTGTTAAGTGGGGTCGCCCATGGAGTGGGTTGGCCTAACTAGCCAGGCGAGTTCGATCCCCACTGGCCCCCCTCGTGGTTGGTTGACGGTCATAGCCCATTGGGCATATATATATAAATCTATATATAGTGAGACAAAGGGGAGGGGTTGCGGGGGTAGTGGTCCACCAACCACCTTTTCTAAATATTTTTTTTGTATTTTTAAATAAATTAGTCAAATTCACTGAACAAATTTTTAAAGGTCATCGAAAAATTTAAAGAGTCAACAATTTCGCCCTTTCAAACCATCGGATACATTACTATGAAGTGCTAATTTGTTTCCTTGTTAATTTCCTCCAAATTTAGCAGCTCTACCAAATTTAGCTGGGCTCCAAATTAGTTGGTGCTCTGCTAACTTTAGCCAATGGCCTAGTTGACCAAAACTTTGATTGTCCATAACTTTCACATACGATGTTAGATTGAGGTTCTGTTTGCGCTGTTGAAAATATTGCGAAAAGATATTTGATATGAATCTTATTTCATGGAAATCCAACAACTTTTATTTTTTATCTTTTCTTGTGCCCTCATTGATCACTGAGTGTTTTTAGAGTCGCTTGGATCAACAGGTTGGAGAGAGCTTCCTTGAAATCATTCCAATAAGGAGTGAAATCATCCACATAAAATTCAACTATATCATGAACAAAATCAACAAAAAAACTCAACACTTCCCTTTGGAAGGTAGTAGGGGCATTGCACAAGCCAAAAGGAAGGACCCTATAGGCTAACACCCCCCATGGACATGTGAAGGTGGTCTTATCTTGGTCCTCGCGGATGATCTGGATCTGATTATACCCACTAAAACCATCCAAGAATGAAAATAACGTCTTCCCTGCAAGGCCATGCAAAACTTGGTCATTGAAAGGTAAGGGAAAATGATCTTTCTTTATAGCCTTTTTATGTTCCCTATACTCAACATAGATTCTCCACTTCCCATGTTCTTGGGTACTATAACAAGAGGAGACACCCACTCACTATCTGAAATAGGATAAATGAATCTTGCATCCAATAACTTATGTAGTTCTTCTTTCACAATGTCTTTAAGGGCATGGTTCATTCTCCTCTCAGGTTAGTGCATAGGTTTACATCCCTTTTTAATGTAGATGTGATGTGTACAAACTTGGGGATGCACACCTTTCATCTCTTTATAGTCCCATAAAAAAACATCAAGATCTTTCCTTAATATAGTGAGCAGTCGCTCTTCATGCTCTGCTAAGAGGGAAGGATTGATTTTCAAGGTTTTAGATGGACCAATTTGCACAATATTAGCATGATATTGATCGGAACCAACAATGAGTAGTTCAACCCATGTATTGTTCTCAGGTTTCCTGAAGGATTCCTCTACTAGCACATTAATTGGCATGGCAGCAGGAGGTTGGTTTCGCAAAAATTTATCAATAAGGTCATCCTCATCTAGTTGCCTACTTCCTACAATGGTTTCTAATGCATAGATAGGGTAAGGGGTGACTGATAAACATATTTGTCTTCTTCTTCATCTACCCACATAGGTAAATCATTCTCAACAAGGGGTTTAGCAGGGGGGCCTAATACAAGCTTCTTTGCAAGATAACCATTTTTAATTTCCATGTTTCCAACCCTGCAACTGATGTAAGCATCAATAATAGTTAACCAAGGTATCCCTAAAATGAGAGGATATCCATTCAACTTGGCTTTCGGTAGGAGTACAAGGAAATTTGTGGGGTACTCTCATGAATCAATAGAGACCATCACATCCTCAATAAGACCCCTAGGGGTTATTGTGGATCTATCTGCAAGCTGCAACATCGTGGTGGTTTTTCTCAACTCTCCTTGGAGGTTGAGCTTCAACATATTTTCTGTAGTCTTGAAATTGATAGCAATTTCAAGCTCAATCGGTGTGTTGGGGACTACAATACTGTTAATGTGTACATCCACTACCAGGATACTGGGGTCTAAATACTTTGGGGAGATGACCTTCCCAAGCATTAAATCAACTAGCTTCCCAACAACATTGATAGTGGGGGCATCTATTTTTCTTCTTCCAAACCTCTTGAAATACTCCTCCCTGATAACCTTATTATAGACGGGGACATCTTTTATGGCCTAGAGAATTAGTATTTTAACACACATTTTCTTAAGTTATCCCAGAATTTCAGCCTCTTCTAGGGTGTGCTTCTTAGTTTGGACCAACCGTTTAGGATAGGGAGGTATATTGGCTTGAGGGGCACTTCCATCCTTATCTTTTTCAAGATCTTCAGATGGAGAAGGTGGGTGAGAATATAGAAGTACCTTTCCAAAATTAAGGTTGTTTTTCTAGATCTTGACAACATAAGAAGGATAGGATGTTTCCTCACTACAAAATTGTTGGCCTTGCTTATTGTACGTGTTTGGATTGGGTTGGGAAGAAACCTAAGGTTGCTTGGGTGGATTATTGTGGGATATATTTGGTTGATGAGGAGGAGGAGGGATTAAGGCAATTGGTTGGGTTGCTTCAGGCCTCCATCCTTGTGAAGGGTTGCTCCAATAAGGAGGTTGAGATTGATATGGATAAAAGGGTGGAATGACAAGATAAGGAGGATAATGAGGGAGATAAGTCCAAGGGGTAGGCATGGACCACAGTGAGTTGGTTGGAGGATACCAAGGATTAAAAGGTGCACTTAGATTTGGATTAAAATGAGAGTAGTGCATACCTTGTATGCCTCGTTGGTATGGTTGAGAGCCTTGTGGCTTTCACTGATTGAAGAAACAAAGTTGCTCCAGGCCACCCTATGCTCCTTAATGCACAACCTTAAGACCTAGAAGAGAGGGGCATTTTTCAGTTGCATGGTTCTCCTCACAAACATAGAATGCTTCTATTACATTCAGTGGGTGCTCATTTTTAAGATGCCTCTTGGTGCATCTAGGGAAAAATATAGTTAGTGTCCTTTCTGCCTCTTCTTGCTTCTTCTTAATATTTATGGTGTCCATTTGTAAGGAAAACTTATGCAACATTTCACTCTTAAAATCTTCTAGCATGTTTCCTATTTCATGTTTGTTAGCTAAGGTAGAGGGAGAAGAATTTACTAGATCTTGAATATAACTACCTCTCTTCCTTGCATCCCTAGAATGATTCTTAAATACTATCTTGATCTCCTTGTAATTCAGTTGGTAAATGTATCCACTAGATAACATATTTGTTGGGTGTGTGTTATTATTTCCACAAATAGTCACATGCGCAAGAGGGGTCACAAGGGGGTTGATATCCTCCCTATTCGCTGTGTCAAGCACAGCAAGGTGGTGGGGGCGAGGTTGGTTCAGGGGGGCTGTAACCCCCCTACATAGGGTTTGGGGTAGTGCTTCAAGAATTTTTTTTGGACCCTATATTAGTTGGGCGGACCTACCTATGGTTTTGTGTATGGGTTTTGCACCTGATTTTGGGCATGATGGTTTTTTTCCCATGGTATTTTATAGATCTAGTCAAGGGAACTATGGTTATGTTCTAATCCATGGTTAATGGATTGGGATTTATGAATGCTTCAGCGTGTATATATATGTATTGTAACATTGAAAGGAACATAATGAAAAATCAATCTGGTAGTCCTAGTTTTTAGATCCAGAGAAAATATCTATGTATTTGTTTTATATTCTCGTCATTGTATTCTCGTCATTGTTTATTTTCTAATTTTAGAATTCATCTGCATGTAATTTTTGTACAGGGTTAAAACCTACAATATTAAGGGTCTCTATCAAATCCTCTCTAACCCCTCAGAGAAGTACAAGATTTAGTGGTTTTGGATCAAGGGTGTGGTTAGCTCTTATATAGTTGAGTTTAAACATTTCTTCATAGTCCTCCAAGGATTCATGTGGTCCTAGGGTCACCCTGAATATGTCCTCTTTTGTGTCCCTTTATCTAGAATAGGCCCTGTATTTTTTATTGAAATCTTACTGCATTTGGTTCCAAGTGATGATGTTGCCTCCTTCCAAACTCATGAACCAATGAAAGGATGAATCCTTGAGAGTAGAAGGAAACAAATTCATGTTCTCCTCATCATAAGTGTAATTATAGGTTCTAAAAACCACAAAAAAATACAACATGAATGTATCAGGGTCCTCAGAAGGTAGGCCATGAAAGTGTGGGAGAGAAGTGGGGCTTATATTCTTCATTATGGATTCCCCATTGGTTTTGCTGATAGGAAAGAGCTAAGGCTTCTTGCTTTTAGCCATCTCTTGGGTAGTTGATGTAGGTTATTCCTCCCCTTTGGGTTCTCCGAAGATATATGGATGCTCACTTAAAGGGTTTTCCAATTACTCTGTGGTTAGAATAGGAGGTTCATAATCACCAAAGAAGAGTGATGGTTGATTTCTTGTAGGAGTGGGGGTTTTTGGTAGAAATTTCCCTAGGTTATCCCTAAATCTATGAGACATGAAATAAATATGTTTTTTTGCATATTTTTTCTCTTTTTTTTTTTTTTTATATTTTTAGATAGACAAAGAAAAAAAATGTTTTTCAGGGAAAAAAATAAAAAGAGAAAGCAACTCAAAGTAGAATCAAGACCTACTTTGACACCTCCTTGGCAATAATGCCAAAAAGTGATTAGATATAGTATTGCAACAAGAATATTGCAACTCTGACGGCTAGCAACATTAATTTATCAATCTAGGATTCGTAAAAACTTAAGAGGTGACACTATTGTAACAAGCTAAGTTCTACTTAAGATTATTTGAGACAATGGATCAAACCAAGGCATGCAAAGACCATTTTTCAAATTAAATCTAGGTTCTACAAGAAAAAGAATTCCAATCTATATGCAAGAATATAAATGTTTCTTAAAAGGAGATGTTAATCTACTTAAAGGAAATGTAAATGTTGCATAAGAAGGCAACCCTAATCTACTTGCAGGAAATATAAATGCTACATAATAATGAAATGCTAATCTATTGAAGGAAATGTAAATGTTGCATAATAAGGAAATTCTAATTTAATTGCAAGAAATAAAAATGATTGAAATGAAAACCCTAGCCTCTTGCAAAAAATAAACCTAATCTAGATTGCATAAATTAAAGAGCTTGAAATCAATACAAAACTAATAAAATCATAGGATATTCTATGGTAATCACAAAATTCAATAATTGCTTGAAGAAGTGATAAAGTAAACTATCTATGTGCTATCAAAGTCAAGAACTCATTCACTAACCCTAATCACAAAAATGAATTACATAGATGAAAATAAAGGTCGTAGGTGATCTCTGATCTTCCTCAAGCTTGGGTCCAAGGCCTAGGATACATTATGAAGGACTAAGAGACAAAAATTAGGCTTAAAGAGCAATTTTTGTCAAGTTTTAAGGGCATCTATGCATTGCTATAGAATGCTACAAGATTGCCTTGTTTTGTTATACGATTGGATCCGAGAGAATTTTGAGGGCTTAAAAGGTGATCTGAGAGTGAGGAAGGGTAGTGGGAGGTTGGAGAAGGTTATGGATGTCCTTTCCAAGCTTAGTAACCCTCAAGAGCCCATCTTGCACAAGGAGAAAATGCAAACAATGGCCTCTAACAAATATGTCTTGAACTTTCTAGGTGCAGACTGCTCGAAGAAGTTTGTGAGGATGGAAAGAGGGTAATGATGGTAGGGTTGAAAGTGATAATGACAGTTTTATGCCCTATAACCCAATAGTATGACCTGCACACCACAAATATTACTCAAACTTACGAAACATCTAAAGAATGATAACAATATTAAGTATAGATAATTGAACCAGAAAGGAAAGGATGAGTTACATTTTATTCAAGATTTAACTACTACATCAAAAGGAAACCTATCTTTTTTGTGTTTCCAATACGAGGCCTACAACCACACTTTCCAAGAGAGATTATTGAAAAATATGCAAAGGAAAATTTTAACATAAACAAAAGTTGCAAGAAAGGAAATATTGTTAACCTAAGTACAAAAAAGAAATATGCATAACAAAATGTACAAAGGAGAGATACTAGAGTGCTTGGGTTGGGCCCTAACTGAAAGGTACTCATCCCTCTAGAACACACTTATATTAAAGGAAAAAAATACTACTCATTGATCTTAAAAATTACTCAAGTACATGATATGTAAATGGAAATGACAAGTACAAGCTCCTAGCTCTAGCAGTCACTATGCTCCTTCAAGAAGTCGAATCCTAATGAGATCTTGGGCTCCTTTATTTATATAAAATGAGTGAGGGGGGAAGCCTCCTTGGAAGGAGCATTCCTTACCTCAAAATTTCCTATCAAAGTGGATCTAACTCCATGAGATCCTTGCTGCAATTGGGTGGAGTAACTTCTCCAATAGGCCACCAAGTTGGTTGGTGAATTAATGCAATGAACGAGCCTCCTACATCTCTTCCAACTGCCTCCAACATACTTTTGCAAAATAAATGTGCCATTTTCCTTAAAATTAATCATGTTAAGCCACGAGATATGATAAACATTCCTTAATCTCCCTATTAAACACATTATAGTCAGAAAAAGGTGTTATCAAATGCAAGGACACTGGTAAATGTATGTTGAAGGATGGTCATATGGGACTTGATGTATACCTAATAATGAGGCCCATCACCTACTCCCTCTTTCTAATAGCCATCTCCTCAACAATACATTACCCTAATTTCATCTAATGTACTGGGAGGCATTCCTCCTAGTCATTATCCACTTGGTTAAATACCTTTCTCATTCCCACCATAAGAATAATCAACACACCTATGATGGTTATGTTGAATCTACCTAATCTCACCATTGGAAATTTCAGTTTGATTGTTATTTCCAAAATGGAATGACTAATAGGTTTCTTGCTTTGAAGAGTAGTGCAATTTATTTTTAAGTTGATAGATGGAGACAATGAATGAATTGACCAAGAAATGTGTGTGTTTAACATGGATGCAAGGTATTTTGAGAATTCAAATATTATACTTAAATATGATATTCCAGCTCACTATTTTGGATTGGAAAACTTAAATATTTAGATAGTAAGTGATTATTCAATTTAAAAAACGTATAATTTATTATTAAAACTTATAATTTTTCATGATTTCCCCGAGAGGAGCTCTACAACCTCGTATGGGGGAGATGTTGTCGCATAATGTTACATTAAAAGAAATAAGATAATAACTACATTAAAAACATAAAAAAATGTCAATAACAAGAAAATATTTCAATGTCAGCCATAAATAAAACACTTCAATGTCCACCGTAAATAACATAATTATGTTAACATTATAAATAGAGAAAAAAAATTAATTGATAATAAAAAATTACAATTTCATCCATAATTTCTTAACTTTTAGTATGAGGGAGATGTGTAATTCCTTCACTACTCAACATAGAAATTACACATGATATTTAAAATAATATCGATATTACAAGCCACTAGGAATGAGATGTGAAATAATGGCAAATGACATAATTACATAATCTTTATATATGGAGAGAGATAAATAATAGATAGTAAAAAAATTATAATATCATCCACAAGTGATTTCCACTTTTTAGTATGAGGAAGATGTGTAATTTCTTTACTACATAACACCCAGATTACACATGACATCTAAAATAATATTGATTAATAACCCACTGTGAAAGAGATGCAAAATTCATTCTAGGCTCAATGTTGTAGATTCTTTTTATATTTCAAAAAAAATGGGGCTCATTAAGTCAATATATTGTAAATTTTTCATCTACTATAAGCCTAATTTCGTAGGCTTTGAAAAGTAGGTTATATATACTCAAAAGTTGGCCACACCATAAAAGCATGTGATGTCAGATAAGTTAATGGGTATGCGTGTTATGATCACATTGTCAAGCTTTGCAATTAAGTGGAGCCCACAAAGAAACCCAATGACACAAAGTAAATGTGGGATGTGTCAGGGAGTGATCCCAAGGGAAAGTTCTACAAAACATCTCGTGGGAAGATCGATTATCTTGATCAACCCTGCCACCACTTCAATCAAAATTTATTACCATGCAAAGTTCCAGGGAGGGTGATAAATGGGTTAGATAAAAAATATTGAATGTGAACAGGTGAGCCGACTCATCCTTCCACATCACTTCTCCCATGTTGTTTTCCACCTTACTTCCCTCTCCATGTCATTTCCATGTCACCCATCCTCCACGTCATCACTGTCCATATTCATAAGGAGTTGTCTATAATGCGACTTTTTGGAGATTCCGGTGACGGAATCCGGCAGAAGAAATGAGGTTAAATCTTGATTTTTGGCAGTTAAAATGGTTTTTTAACTGCATATTTGGATTCAGCGCCGTGGAAAACCCCTGGGAGCCATTGATTGTGCAGAAACTAGCTATCAAACTTGGGATTCCAATGAATTGCTGCCGGATTTTGACCTGAAAAATCCGCCGAAAAAACTTTCAAAAAGTCACGTTATAGACTATTGCTTTCCCTCCTTTTTCATAAAATAAAACCCGTTTAGTTCATTCTTTACCCCATTCTCGTACAAAATTGCTCCTACTCTTCGTTTAAGCTCTTAGCACCGACTTTTTCTAAAATCCCAGGTAACCAATTTCCTTTTCCTCCCAGTTCTAATAGTTAAAGGAATTCAAGTGAAATTGGCTAAGAAAGCTTCATATACCTCTGATGGATATATTTAACTTTATTTGTCCCTGAACCTCACGGAAATTCGTCAAAAAATTTTGTCAACCGAATTGAGTCAGAAATAATAAAATTTGGTCTTGCTGCTGGTATGGTGCTGCTATAACTCCCTATACACACCCTTTCCCAAAATTTATTAGTGGGATTACTTCATCTTTATATCCTCGTCAGAATTTGGCCATGAACTCAATGGCTGAAAAAATTGTATAGGTCTCTTCTTTGTTGATTCATCAACCTTTAGATTTTCTAGAATCTGACAGTTATATGGGGTTCACTCAGGATTCCCTTTTATTTGCATATAAAATAATTTCTATGGAGGATAGAAATAAGTTGTTTCATCTCATTTTACCTTCCAATTATATGCTTTCTCTAGAGGCTATTGAGTTTCCTGTAACTTCCTTTTCTGAAAACATCAAGCCAATTTTGTCTGCTATTATGGAAGTATTGGAAAAGACGATACCAGAGTCATCAATTGCCAATATCTATGGTTTTTCCATATGATGATGCAACCCAATATTGTGTTAAGTATTCCTACGTATTGGGAGCATTCCATTAATTTTCAACTTCGGAATTTTAACATCTCTAGATACTCTAGATTCCCATGTTTAGTATTCTATCTCTTTTTATATACATATATGGATCATTTCATGGATTTAGGGTTGAATATTACTAATTTAAATAAGTAGAAGAAAAATGTGGTAAATTGCACTGATGTTATTTTATGGAAAGAGAATATTTCATGTCAGTAATATACAGAATTATAAACAACATGTCTACTCCCAAAATTCTTTCGAAAGCTCAATATTTTTTGTAGTTAAGCATAGACCTTAAAGTTGGCGAGTGGTAAAAATTTTAGGATTATTTGGAGATAAGGCTATATGGTGCAGAAATTTGACCATACAAACTCCCTACATTTCTACCTATGAGGATTTTTCACAAGAATTTATCAGCCAAAGTTTGAATGTGGATCAAGTCCACTTTGTCCCATCTAGGAAGGGGTTTTTGTTCAAGATTCCTAGAACAATAGGTCCATTCATTATAAATAATAGGTAAGTTGCAAAGGAGATTGAAGGGATGATGCAAGAGTTGAATTTTCAACAAGGGGACAGATGGAATTATGATCCACAACAATATTCTCTAAAATGAGAAAAGAAACAACATATGCTCCATACACTCATGAAGCAAGACCAAAAATAGAAAAAATAGAAAATCTCAGTATGGAGGAATCACAACAAAGCATAGATGTGGAAACCCATCTTCCTAGAGAGAAGGGCTTGAAAAGAAATGTTACAAAAATCATGAGCATAGATGTGGAAAGTTCTCAATCCAACAAAAAAGAAAAAACTCGAGGAGGAGAGACAAAAGTTTCACAGCTGATAAAGAAACTTTCAAGTGATATTAGATTCTAGATGCAATTGGGAGGTATAAGGTGTGCACCCTCATCTCCAATTCCTAATGAAGAGGAGTCTTCCCTTAACAATTTGAAAGATAATTTTCAACAAGTTGAAGAGAAAATTGTTAAGATGAGAAGTAATTTTATGACACAGTTAGAAGCTCAATCAGTCATCATCTATTAGACCAGCCTCTTCTCATCCATGGATATTTAGAGGAACTAATTGAAATTATATTTTACTCATCCAGTATTCTAGTCCTTTTCCTTTGGTGTATATTTCAAGTTTGTAAATCTATATGTTAATACCGATGGTATTCCTCTCCCAGAAAAAATAAATTTGCACAAGAAATCATGAGAAATTATCTATAGTGATATCAATAAGACCTCTTTGGCAGTAAATAAAGGAGAAACACTTCTCGAGGAGGGAGTATATCAGCTCAAGAAAGAAAGAAAAAATTCCAGAGCCCTTCATACTCAAAATGAAGAATTCAAGAAATCAATTATTAGGCTAGGGGTAAATGTAGAAGATAGGGCAATGATCCAAACTCTGATTCAAAGTGCAGAATCTGAAGTGAAAACTTTAAGGAAAAACATAAAATGTTTGCAACAGATTATGTGTAGACACCTAAATTAGCTCAGGTGGAGAAAGAGAAGGAGGTGTTGACTAAAGAATTATTAGATAGAAACCAAGAAGTTGAAGTCCTAAAAAATAAAAATGCAGAACTATTGCAAAGAATTGAAAAGCATGTTTTCACAATAGTAGGACCAGCTGATTCAGAGGACCCAACATACAAATTAACCTTGATCAGGGCAGAATTGAAAATATCATAAGATGAATTGAACAAGTTGTAGAAAGATTTGGATGACACCAAAGTGTTGGACAATTGGCATTTTTTGAAAGCCTAGTGGTTGTGAATGTTTTGGCATTGATGTCAATCAGATTAGCACGGTGATTGGGAGTCCAAGAGGAATCTTATGGAAGATGCAGGCTTCTAGTAGAGAATCATCATAGTAGCAGGCTTATTGAAAAGCCATAAAATGATTACTACTATGTTGATTGGTATTTCAAGCTCAAGGGGAATCCTATGGTAGTTGTGGAATTCTAGTAGAGAATCATCACAGTAGTAGGATTACTGGAAAATCCATAAAATGATGAATATGGTGATTGGGAGTCTAGGATAAATCCCATGGTTGTTGTAGTGTTATGTAGAGAATCATCATAGTAGCAGGCTTACTGGAGAAGCCATAAAATGATGACTATGGTGGTTGGGAGATCATGATTCCAAGCACAAAAAGGAGAGTCAAGGACCAAAGAATGGCAAAGAGTTTTCAGCTATTTTTTATGTAGAATATGGGCTCAAAGCCTACATTATACCCTCTCCATTGGAAAGTTCTCTATAACAGATCTCCAATGGTGTGCGGAAGTTTGAAAATGGCCTCCTGGATCAAAATTTATAGACTACAGAAGTCAAGGTCTTAAAGTCCTAAGCAGAGTGGAAAGAGGAATATCAGAGATTGGAATATCAAAACCTCGGAGCAGATCAAAGAATCAGAGTAGGATATATCAAAGGTAAGAGAATATAAAAACCTCGGAGCAAGTCATATCAGGTTATCGAAAGTTGCAGGCCATCAGAACATTGAAACATTGGAAGTTGGACCATATCAGTATACTGAAACCTCATAAGTCCTTATGATTGCAACTCATTAAAAGTGTCAAGGTTCATAACGGTGTAGAAATACAAAGGTTTCATTATAAACCAAGGCTTATCGGGACCCCTTCTCCCTCGTTAGACATGACACATGGAAACTTGCAATAGTCCTTGAAAGTTGAAGTGGAAACTAACATCATCATGACGTGTCAGTACAGTGGACACGTCGCAAATGGTTCTGGAATTTTCAGGGGCCCATTGGGGAAAATCATGGTGACACGTGACACCACTCAAGAGACGCCACGTGGAGAAATGAGGAAGGCATGGTGTCTTCTTGGAGGCCAGCATATCGTAGGTTGAGGACCTCATTGTAGGTTTTAACCCTATGCAGAAATTACCTGCATACGAATTCTAAAACACAGAAAATAAACAATGCGAGAGCATAACACATAAAACACATATAGATAGATATTTTCTCCTGGATCCCAAAACTGGGACTACCAGCTTTATTTTTCATTATGTTCCTTTCAATGTTACAATACATATTTATACATGCCAAAGCATCCAATACCATGCACCGAAAACCATCGTGTTTAAAACCATGTGTGAAAATCATGCAAAAAACCATAGGTAGGTCCACCCAACCTAATATAGGGTCCAAAAAATAAAATTTCCTGGGGCACTACCCCGGACCCCATAAAGGGGGGTTACCTGCACCCCTCAAACCCCCTGTGACCCCCCCCCCGGCTACACAATCGACGCAATGAACGGGGGGCTCTGCCACCCCTCTAACCCCCCCGTTAACTACGTGGGCTAGCCATGGAAGGAATAGAGCACAACCCAACATTCTCCCACTTGTTGTTTTCTTTCCACGAGGGGGAGGAAGAGAACTTAGTCATTTATCCAGCCCTGCAATTGTTTCTCTACACCAGGAGAACTTCTCAGAGCTCACATATTTTATTAATGCATCTGCAGTATTCTTCAAAGTGTCCACCTTTACCAGCAACACCTTTTTGTCTTCTATCATATCCCTCACAAAGTGATACTGAACATCAATGTGCTTTGGCTTTGAATGATATGTAGGGTTCTTTGCCAAGAAAATTGCACTTTGGCTATGAGAGACTATCCTTATAACTCCTTGTACTAACCCCATGCTTGAACACTATCTCTACAACCAAACTGCTTCCTTTCTTTCATGAGTGGCTGCCATGTATTCTACCTTTGTAGTTGATTATGCCACTATAGATTATTTCTTACTCATCCGACTGACTACACCTCCAAATAGGTTAAACACATACCCACTTGTAGATCTTCTTTCATCCAAATCTCCAGCCCGGTCTGCATCAACAAAGCCACGAATATCCAACACTCTATCCAATCCTAGTCTTCCTTGGTAGCACAAACCATAATCACTAATGCCATGCAAATACCTGAAAACTCGCTTCGCTGATGTCTAGTGCTTCTTCCCTGGTTTTCACATAAACCTTCTTAGTACTCCCACTACATGTGCAATGTCTGGTCTAGTATAGACCATTGCATACATCAGGCTACCGACTGCAATTGCATATGGAACATGGGACATTTCCTCTTCCTCTTCTTGTGTCTTGGGACACTGTTCAGCAGATAACTTCACACCTACAGGAATAAGAACCTTCACCAGTTTACTATCCTGCATATTAAACCTCTACAGTATTGTCTCGACATACTTCCTCTGATTTAACCAGAGCTTCCTCTTTGCCCGATCTCTTTTAGTTTCCATGCCAAAAATATATTTTGCAGCACCAAGATCTTTGATGTCAAGTTTGGAGGACAATTGGGTCTTCAAATCCTAGATAATTTCTTTGTCATTTCCAACCAGCAACATATCATCAACATATAAGACCACATAAATAACACAGTCGCCAATTAATTTAAAATACACAAAGTGATCTTCTTTGCTTTTGGTGAAGCCAAGTCCCCATACAAATGTATCAAATTTCTGACACCACATCCTTGGTGACTATTTTAACCCATACATAGACTTATTTAACTTGCATACCAATTCTTTCTTACCCTTCGCTGCAAAGCCTTTAGGTTGCTTCATGTAGATTTCCTCTTCCAGATCCCTGTGAAGAAATGTTATCTTCACATCCATTTGTTCTACCTCAAAATCAAAAGCAACAACAACAGATAAAAGTAATCTAATAGAAGTTACCTTGGAACAGGAGAAAAATATCACCAAAATCAATTCTTGGCACCTGGGAATAAACCTTTTCCTACCAATCGAAGCTTTTTATTTCTCCACCTTTCCTTCTGCATTTATCTTCTTCTGAAACACCCATTTGTTGCCAATGGGTTTCCTTCCATCCGGCAACTCCACTAGATCCCAAGCCTCATTTTTGTGGAAAGATGCCATTTCATCAACCATGGCCTCTTTCCAGAGTTTGCCATCCTCTGAATCTACTGCTTCCTTCATAGTTCTAGGATCATCATCAGTAATAGATAAATCAAAATTTGAACAAAAAGAAGATGGACTATACCTTTCTGGTTGCCTTCTTTCTCGAACTGATCTTCTCACACCTGGAGTTTGTGGCTCTTCATCTTCTAATTCCTCATCTATTGTAGAGTCGGGTTCTTCCTCCTTAAGCTCAAACTATATCTTCTCATGTTCCTTTGGTTGGCCTTTATGATTAATAACATATTTTACCTCTCTGAACACCACATCTCGGCTATACACAACCTTCCTTGTTACTGGGTTCAAAGCTTATAACCCTTTAAACCATCTTTATACCGATAAAGATGCACTTTTCAGATTTACTATCCAACTTGGTTCATTTCTCCTTTGGATCATGTACATATGAATCACATCCAAATACCCTCAGATGTGAAAGAGAGGGTTTCTTACCAATCCATACCTCTTGTGGAGTCCTATCCTCCAACGCTGATGAAGGTGATCTATTGACCACGTAACATGTTGTCTCCACCACCTCTACCCAGAATTCTTGTCCTAACCCGTCACCACTGAGCATGCTTCTTGCCCTTTCCATCAACATCTTGTTCATTCTTTCTGCAATTCCATTTTGCTCAGGTGTGTATGGAGTAGTATTTTACCATGCTATACCACACTTCTTACATAATTCTTCAAATTCCTTACTGGAAAACTCTCCATCGTTATCCGTCCTCAACATCTTTATCTTCTTCTCTATCTAGTTTTCCGCCAGATCCGTAAATTCTTTAAACCTGTCAAAGACTTCAGATTTCTTCTTAAGGAAATATATCCATGTATTCCTTGAGAAGTCATCTATAAATGATACATAATACACAGACTTACCAATGATGGAAACCGTCACAGGTCCAAACACATCACTGTGCACAAGTTCTAATATATGTTTCGTCCTCTTACCACCAGAGGGGAAACTCACCCGATTTTGCTTCCCATATACACAATTTTCATAGAAATCAAAATCCAAATAGCTATTACAAATACATTTTACCATACCTTTACCATGAAGTATTCAAAAGCCCTTCTCTCCAATATGTCCAAGCCTTTGATACCACAACATGGTCTTCTCTCCAGAGACCACTAAATTTTTTACTCCACTTTTAGGAACCACAGAGTTGTTGCACTCATCAACAATAGTGCTACCTTGCATCTTGTACAGAGTTCCAATCTGAACTCCCTGACTTAATATCATTGCTCCCCAAACCATCTTGTAGGTATCCTTCTCGAACACTATTTTTACACCTGCATCATCCAGCTTGCTTACAGAAATCAGATTTCTGGCCTTCCTATCATCCCCTAAGAAGACATCACCACCATCATGTTTCTCATACTCGCAGAACCACTCTCTATGGGGAGTGAAGTGAAAGGATACACCTGAGTCAATAAACCATGCCTCATGATCTATATGTGTACTCGAAGAAACCAAGTACACATCCCCACCTTCATCTGAGGTGGTTTTCACCTCTGCAAAAGGAGCATCATCATATCCCTTTCCTTTATCAGGAGCGTTAGATTTACAGTCCTTTTTGTAGTTCCCTTCCTTTCCGCATTTCCAGCACACCACCTTTACAAGTTTTCCTGGAGATTTAGATCTCCCTCTAGATCTAGATCTCCCACTCAATGACTTATTTTTGTTTCTGTTCTGGGACCATCCTCATATAGACAAGGCATCACCATTCTATCTCTCCATATTTTTCTGTCTCATCTCCTTCGTTAGCAAGGATGAGACTATTTCATCAAACTGCAAGGCAGTTGTATTGCTACCTATTGCAATAACCAGACTATCCCATGAATCTGGTAGAGAACACAACAAATTGATGCACTTATCTTCATCTGAAATTTTAATATCAATAAATAATAACTAACTTACCACAGTATTAAATGTGTTCAGATGCTCTGTCACTGAGTCTCCATCTTTCATCCTCAGGTTATACAGCTTTTTCCATAGGAACGGTTTATTCACCAAAGACTTAAATTGGTACAAAGTCCCTAACTTATCCCACAAAGCCTTCATTGTAGCTTCCCCTGATACATTCAACAATATTGAATCTGAGACACACAATCGTATTGTGCTCTTTGCCTTCTGATCCAACTTCTTCTATTCTTCATCGGACACTCTCGTTGGTTTAGTACCCAGATCTACCAAGATCCACTGATCTTTATCCACCAATAGATCCTCCATCTTGAATTTCCACAGCTCAAAACTCTAACCATTAAATTTCTCGCTCTCTATCTTTCCACTGCTTACCATCTTCTTTCACCACTAGAATCGATCTCACAAATCTCCCACTTAATAGGGTTTACCACAAGCCCGAGCGAAACCCCTCAGCAACAAAGGTGTCCACTTGAAGCCAAAACATCTTTTATACCAAATGTAGGTTTTAACCCTGTACAGAAATTACCTGCATATGAATTCTAAAACACAAAAAAAAACAATGCAAGAGCATAACACATAAAACACATATACATAGAGATTTTCCCCTAGATCCCAAAACCAGGACTACCAGCTTGATTTTTCATTATGTTCCTTTCAATGTTACAATACATATTTATACATGCCGAAGCATCCAATACCATGGACCGAAAACCATCGCATCCAAAACCATGGACCAAAAACCATCGTGTCCAAAACCATGGATCGAAAACCATCATGTCCAAAACCATGTGCAAAAATCATGCACAAAACCATAGGTGGTTCCACCCAACCTAATATACGATCCAGAAAACAAAATTTTTTAAGGCGCTGCCCCAGACCCCATAAAGGGGGGTTACCTGCACCCCTCAAACCCCCTGCAACCCCCCTTCTATGCAATAAGCGCAACGAAGGGGGGGCTCAGCCCCCCTCTCCCCCCCCCACTCTAACCCCCTTGTTAACTATGTGGGCTAGTCGTGGAAAGCATATAACACAACTCAACACTCATAACTCCTGTGAAAATGGAATTTGAAAATTTTGTGATAAAAGGGGGCTATGATATTATTTGGCACATGGTCATATGGAGACCAAAGGAACTAAGGGCTAAGCAGAGGGAGCTAAAATGCAATCAAGACTTCCAAAGTGTATGATCTAGAGGGGCTTCGATATAACACTATAGTGGTAAGCTTAGCCGACGGTCACAGGCTCGGTTGTATGAGAAAGAAAATTCACAAGAAGTTAGACACTAAGGGGCTAAAGACATCAGAGTTGTGTGATATTGTAATGTTTCTTTTGTATGAGTTACGATATGTTGGGACTCCAATATAATAGTACAGTGAGTTACATGGATGAATGGGTTGGCATCTGGAGATTAAATGCATATCAATGGAATTGGTTTATGGAGTTAGCAAGATTTGCAGAAAGCATTAAGACAAGGCAACAAGAAAATGGTCCACAGAGAAGATCTAATGAGATGAAGAAATCCATCATCTACTTCTCATGCACATCTTATAGGTTTAAATAAGAAACATATTGGCCATTATTGAGTACTCTCAAACTCTATGGAGAAATGAATAAGAATGGGAAGTCATGGTAGAGTGTGTAGACAGACTTAGATTAAATTCTCAGTATGGAGGATTACACATGGATTCAGTGAAGAATGAGGCAACCCATTCTTATGTTTAAATTCCATGACAAAATTCAGAAATTAGACACAACAGCAGCGGGAGAAGAAATATTGAGGTACACTCAGGAAGTATGGAAACAAGAAATAGAGACAACATCATGGAGTTTGCATCAGAGGATCAAAACCATTGATTTCCATTGAGCAATGTGGGGAGTAGAGTGTATTATTGATGTGCTGAGCAGCGAGAGCAGAGCTGGAGGGTGTGTAGCAAATAGCCTATGTGAGAGAAGGAAGAGAGCTGAGGATATGTTATTGTGAGAAGAGTGTAAAGTGCAGTTGTATGAGACCAAAGGGAGTTTGTGGAACAAAAATGCACCATGAGCAAAATTTGTTTCTGCAACCAACCAAATTGGTATTTTCCCTAATTTTATATGCCTCTGTTTTTATTTTGAAAATTGTATAAAATAGTAGAACAATGGCAAGAGCAAGTTGTAGTCTTCATTCAAGAGAGGTTGGTACCTCTTGGCATGTTGGTGCTTGCTAACCTAAGGGGTTCAGTGCCTCCAATGAGTGGGTGCTCACAAAAAAATTGATGTAATTAAGTAGGTTCTTAATTTACATCATAAACAAACAATCATTTGGTGGTTTTTTTCCCTCTAGGTTTCCACAAGAAAAAAATTGGTGTCAAAATGTGTATGTTGCTCATGTGATTGGTTGTATGAACATATGAATGCTTAAACTTGTTTCTCACTTATTTATGAATGAATTATCTTATAAGTAACAAAACATAAAAAGGACTAAAAGCATATTTAGGGAAAATATTTAAGAATCTCATTGTTACTAATTCACCCCCTTCTTAGTAATTCCTTATTTAAACAATTGGTATTAGAGACACGTTCCTTCAAGAATAATCTAACCACTGGAAGGTAGATCTATAAGGAATTATGTCTAGGCAAGAGATTCAAGATGCTTACTTAAGTATAATACCAGTCTTTGATGGGAAAAGCTAAGCATATCTTATGTTCCTAGGAGTAGATGTTTGGACTTTAGTGCTAGTAGACTAAAATGTCCCTGATATTCCTCCCACCGATGTAGATGGTAAAAAACTATATACAAATACTGCTAAAGACAAGAATTTCATTCTCTTTTGTCTTAGTGAATCGAAACTTGTAAATTTTATGCATTGTAAGTCTGCTAAGGAAGTGTGGATAAAGCTTAATCATTGTCATGAAGGAGATGACAAAGCCAAGCAGGCAAAACTTCAAACCTTCGGAATAAGTTTTGAGAGCTTGAGATGAGTGAAGATGAAAGCATAGTAGAATACTTCCTTAGAATTGATGAAGTAACAAATATGATTAGAGGACTTGGTGAAGAGGTCAAGGAAGAGATGATTGTTCAGAAAAATTTAATATCTTTGCCCACGAGATTTAATGCCAAAGTCTTAGATATTGAAGAAATGACTAATTTAGAGGATCTCAAGATGGAATAATTGCATGGTACTCTCACAACCTATGAGATGAGAGTGGGAAGAGAGAAGTCTGAACCTAAGGAAGCAACATTCAGAGTATCCAAAAAGGCCAAGAAGCACAAAGATCATCAAGACTACTCCAGTTGTGATTATGATCAAGAGTTAGCTCAATTAGCCAGGAAACTGAAGCATGGTTTAGGAAAAAATAAATGGAAGTTTCCCTTTAAATATTTTAACTATGGAAGAGTTGGACATTTTTTGTCCAAATTCCCTTACAAAGAAAAGGCTGAAAAGGAAGATGATCAAAAATTTGGAAACAAGTCTTAGAATTATCAGAAGAAAAAGTTTTATAAGAAAAACTGTTCTACTCCAAAGAGGATAGCTCAGCACTAGAGTCAGGCAATGAAAACTCTTCGGAGGATGATTCAGATAAGTATTTACTTATGGATTTTGGAACAAACTCCAAGAAACAAAGCATTATGGACACTGAAGAGGAAGAAGAAGGAGTAGTGGACCTTGAAGGGGAACTCATCAGTTCTCTTGATGAGTTAAAGAAAGCAAGGAAAAAGAATAAGTAGTTGAACGAACAACTACAATGTGCTGAAGAAGGTATGTATAAATCTAATAATTAGGAGTATGTTTATCAAAAAGGAAAAATTGAACAAGCTATTAAGAGAAAAGATAGTTTAGTACTTCTACTAGAAGAAAAACAAGGAACATGTGAGAAACTAGAAGAAGAGAACAAGAAATTAAAACAGGAGTTTCTCACAATTAGGAAGGAAACAATCTAAAAAATATGCAAAGATGAAATTTTGTCTTTGAAAGTTAAACTAGAAGAAGCTAAATGAAAGGAAGATGTTCTTCAAGATTTAATCCATGAATGGGAAGAGAATTGTCAGAGTCTTGACAAAGAAGTCGTCTCTCTAAGTATGGCTCTTGAGAAAGGTTTAAATTAAAATTTTGCAAAAGGCACAAGGAAACTAAATAAAATTATAAATAGCCAAAGGCCCTCAGGAATCAAAACAGTTCTAGGATACTCAAAGACATAGCAATTATCTATGGATAAGATAAACTTTAGCTTTGCGGGATTTGAAGAACCGCAGATCTTTAGAAAGAAGCATCAAGAAAGAATTAATAAAGACAAAAGAGAAGCGGGGAAAACAGGAGATCATCAATGGAGAAAAAATCAACCATCCAGAAAACCAAAGTACTTTCATGCACAAACTCATAAGTCATCCAACAATAGGCATGAGTATTTATTTTATGGTTATCATTATAAGTGTCATATCTTTGGACATGAAGTTGTTGATTGTAGAAGGATCAAATTTGAAATAAGGAAAATCCTAGATATAATAAGTATTATAATTTTAGATCTCAAAACCTCAAAGATCAAAATGTCTTCTCTCCCCTGTTAAGCAAAGTAGAATTCTTAAAATGTAATAGTTTGGGCATAAAGCAAGTGAGTACAGAAGCAGATTTGAATACATATATAAGTCCCAAAATATTAGACATTCAGTTATCCAAAAGGATCCAAGGAGATGGAAACAAAAGACTAAAAAGAACATGCAGTTTGGACTCGCTCTATTAGCCCATAATCAAGAGAACATATGGTATGTGGATAGTGGTTGTTCCAAGAATATGATTGGGGATAAAAGAAAAATTATTTTTATAAAATAAAAGGATAAAGGGAACAATGTCACCTTTGGAAACAATTCTCCAGCAAGAATCAAGGGTAAAGGCATAGTAGGCCTTGATCAAAAGACGAAAGCACAAAATGTGTTGTATGTGGAAGGTATCAAGCACAATCTACTTAGTGTTAGCCAAATGTGTAATAATGGGTATGATGTGACCTTTTGATCCAATGATTGTGAGATCTGCAACATGAAGAATGGAAAGCTAGTGGAAAAGAAATCATAAGCCACAATAATGTATATGTGTTTGATGATTATAGGGTCAACTGTTATTTAAGAAAAATGAATGAAGCATGGTTGTGGCACAAGAGGCTTTGCCATATGAATTTTTATAGTTTAATAAAAGTTGGCAAGATGGGAGCTGTGAGAGGATTACCAAGACTTTCAAGACCTGATAACTCAATCTACAAGTGATTCCAATCTGGAAAGCATACTAGGACTCATTTCAAGTCAAAAGAGTTCTCCTCATCTATACCACCGAAGTTCATTCACACATATATTTGTGGCTCAACTGGAGAAAAAACCTTAAAAGGAGAAAGGTATTTCATGCTACTCATTGGTGATTTTACGAGAGCCACTTATATTGTGTTCTTAAAAGAAAAGTCAGAAGCATTTAAGCATTTTAAAAATTTTAATATCAAGTAGAAAATGAAAAAAACCTAAAGATAAAATGCTTAAGATCAGAGCGAGGAGGAGAGTACACTTCAAGAGAGTTTGAATAATTTTGTGAAGAGAATGGTGTCAGGAGGCAATATTCAATGTCTAGAACTCCACAACAAAATGGATTAGTGGAGAGAAAGAACAAAACAATTCAGGAAATGGCTAGAGCAATGTTGGATGAAGTAGATGTGTCTCCATACTCTAGGAAGAAGCAGCACAGGAAACAGTATATATGTCGAACATAACTCAACTTAGGCCTAATAGTAATAAAACTCTCTATGATTTGTGGAAGGGAAGACCTGCATCAGTTAAACACCTCAAGGTTTTTGGGATAAAGTGCTTCATCAAAAGGAATGATAAGAATTCTAGAAATTTTGACTCTTCGCGTTGACGAGGGAATATTACTCGGGTACTCTACTCGAAGTAAAGGACATAAGTGTTACAACAAGCAAACAAGAAAGATTAATGATTGCATTGATGTGATAGTAGAGGAAATAGCTTCACAACTTGAGTCCTCTAAAATAAATATGAACCCATATGGTGAATAAAATCCAAATATAAGGTCCACATATCTAGAAGAAACATATTCAGATAGTGAAGGCCAGGCACAAATCCAAGGCCAAAGTCACCTTCCAGGTGTGTACATAAAGAACATCTTGAGAGTTAGATACTTAGAGATCAAAGACATTGTGTTTAGACCAGGGGAAACTTGTTGGCAATTCAATTTGTACAAATATGAGTTTGTTGTCAGAGATTGAACCCAAGAATCTCATCCAAGCAAGTGAGGATAAGTTATGGGTGAAAGTTATGAATGAAGAAATTGACCAAATTGAAAAGAATGACACTTGGGAGTTGGTTCCAAGAGCTAAATAGAAAAATGTCATTGGTACCAAATGGGTTTTAAAAAACAAGCTAAATGAGCAGGGTCAAGTAATCAGAAACAAGGCTTGATTGGCCTGCAAAGGGTATGCCCAAATAGAATAGGTAGATTACAAGGAAACCTTTGCACCAGTAGAAAAACTAGAAGCTATCAGAATTTTTCTTGCTCTTTCCAGTAATAAAAACATAAAGGTATATCAGATGGATGTGAAGTATGCATTTCTCAATGGAGATTTGGAAGAAGTTTACATTGAGCAGGAAGAATGATTTGTGCTCACCACAGATGAAGGGTCTGTATGTAAACTGAAAAAGTCCCTATATGGACTCAAACAAACTCCCAGAGCTTGGTATGAAAGCCTAGATAGATACCTTCAGCAACAAGGCTTTAAGAAAGGTATTGTTGACAACAATTTATACATAAATTCTAAAGGTGACCATCTACTAATTATAGTAGTGTATGTAGATGACATAATTTTTAACAGCAACATGGAACAATTAGGGCATCAATTCACAAAATGTATGTAGTTAAATTTAGAAATGTCCATGATTAGTGATTTTTCTTCTTCCTGGGATTTCAAATATCTCGGTCTCCATAAGGAATATTTATCTTCCGATCCAAATATCTCAAAGAAATTCTGAAGAAGTTCGGGCTGGAAGATTTGAAGCTAGTGATCACACCCATGATTACAAGCTACAAATTGTGCAAATAAGATGGGGCACCATTGGTAAATCAAACTGAATACATATCCATGATAGGAACATTATTGTATCTCACACCTTCGAGGCCAAACATCATGTAAGTTGTGGGTCTTGTGGCCAGATTTCAGGACTTCCCTCGTGAAACTCATGTTGTTGTTGTCAAAATGATTTTCAAATATCTTCAAGAAAAAAGAGAATATGGGCTATGGTATTCTAATAGAAAATAATTTAAGTTGAAGGCCTACAATGATGTTGATTGGGTTGGAAGTCTTGAACACAGGAAGAGCACCTCAGGTACAACCTTCTTCTTGGGGAAATTCGTGGTGTCATAGGTCAGTGAGAAACAAGCCTCCATTTCTTTGTCGACTTCTGAAGCAAAGTATATTGTTGTTGCTACCTATTGCACGCAATATATGGATTAAGAAGAATTTGAAAGGAATTCAATTAGAGTTGATTGATCATATTCCAATTATGTGTGATAATACAAGTTCTATCAACATCTATAAAAATCTAGTCATGCATTAAAATACTAAGCATATCCCTATCAAGTTCCATTTCTTGGGGGAACAATTTGCAGTCAATATTGTCAGAGTTGAATACGTGGACACTAAAGACCAACTTGCAAACATCTTTACTAAAACACTAGTAAGAGAACCCTTTGAATATATCAGGCAACAGATAGGATTTATGAATCCTTCCAAATGACTTCATTTTGTAGGTTTTGGAAGCTACTCAACATGTGGGATCCATGGAAGAGTAGGTTGCAGTGGTTTAGGGGGAGTATTCAAGAAGTATTATTTTCCATTGATGCCAAAGGGGGAGAAGATTATTGGGGCATCATAGAAGACCATGCCTAGCTTCAAGGGGAGCTTATGGTGTTGCCATCAATTCCAAAGGGGGATATTGTTGGATATTTGACATTGTATGGAAGCCTAGTGGTCATGAATGTGTTGGCACTGATGTCAACCTGATTAGCATGGTGATTGGGAGTCCAAGAGAAATCCTATGGAACCTGTAGGCTTCTAGTAGAGAATCATCATAGTAGTAGGCTTATTGAAAAGCCATAAAATGATGACTAGTATGGTGTTTGGTAGTTTAGGCTTAAGAGGAATCCTATGGTAGCTACGAGAATCTTGTGGAGAATCATCACAGTAGTAGGCTTATTGGAAAATCCATAAAATGATGAATATGGTGATTGGGAGTCCCAGAGGAATCCCATGGTTACTACAGTGCTCTATAGAGAATCATCATAGTAGCAGGCTTACTGAAGAAGCCATAAAATCATGACTATGATGGTTGGGAGATCAAGATTCTAAGCACAAGAAGGAAAGTTGAGGAGAAAAGAATGAAAGAGACTTTACAGCCATTTTATAGGTAGAATATGGGCTCAAATCCTACATTTGACCCTATCCATTGGAAATGGCTCTGAAAGAGATTTTCAAGGATGTGTGGAAGTCTAAAAACGAGCTCTTAGATCAAAAGTTATGGATTGTCGAAGTTAGGGTCTTGAAGTCCTAAGAAGAGCGAAAGGAGGAATAATGAAGATCGGCAGAACCTCAAAGTAGATCAGAATATTGGAGTAGGCTACATCGGAGGTTGTTGGGCATGGAATCCCCCCACGGATGGTTTTGGGGCTCAAAGCCCAAGTTTTGGTCAAAGGTATTATAAGACTCCGCGAATTGTAGACGTGGAGTGCGAAGTATAGGTTGAGTCATAGGGTTGTCCACCCTAAAGTATTGTAAAGTAATGTAATGTCATGTCAGCCTACCCATGAACCACGAACCATGGGATTATATAAATAGAGCAAGGCTCTAAGTTGTAAAGATAGCAAACAAGGAGAGGAGAAGAATACAAATGGTTTGAGCATAGACGAAGAGTCTAAGTGTATTGGGTCATAGTAGTAGGAAGAGGCTCTGCAGCTGAGTGCACAGAGGCATAGTAGAGTCCACAGCTGAGTGTACGGAACCCTACAGCTGAGTGCACAGGGCAGTGTTGAGTCTGTAATCTTGATCGAAGAATAATAAAAAGAATTTCATTCCTATTTTTGTGTATCTGCTTGTACATTGCCTTCTTTACATTTATACTATTTTATTGATCGTGTGCACTGATATGATTGTTGGATATGTTGTAATAATCACTAGTATTACACAAATAAGTTAAGTAATCAGGTAATAACAGATTAAATAGCAAGGAACTTGGGTATAATATGGGTTGTGCCCGAGTAGGGCTGCACAGAAGCAGCATCATAGGTTGCGAAGGAATAATAAGTGCGCGTAGTGACGTGCGCGCAGGGTCAAACCGCGAAGCTCCAGAAGTTCAACAGACATCCCCAAGGTGTAGAAATCTGGTTCTAGCACCCTCCCATACTACTTCAGGTGAGACCTCACAAATTGTTGCCGAAAGGGCTAGTAGTACTAGGATTTTCTTGGCTAAATCACCTATGAACTTGGTCAGGCCCATACAAGCCAACAAATGGTTTCGTTGATGGGACCAGGATCTGCATAAGGGATGTCTGATGTCGTGCCACTAGAATCCAACAAAGAAAGAAATTGAAGAGTGGTTGGACAAGAAGATTCACGAGTTCACGACACAGGAAAATAGAACTCCGCGAGTATCTAAGGAATAGTGGTTGGAGCGCTACTTGTATATGGAAATCCACGAAATTTTATTTGCATCCTTTTCTTCTAAGCTATATGAGTAGATCACGAAGTTAGCAGACAACCATGGAAGGTGTAAGCTCAACAAACCAATAGTGTGGACTCCAGAATTAGTGCACAAACTAGAAGCATTAGGAGATAAGATCACATGAGTTGTGGACCACTGGCTCAACCGAATAATAGGAGGATTTATCACTAAGTTTGTGGTAGACACAATCGTCAGCTACAGTGAGGTGGAGCGAAGCTTCCTCGAGGTACTGCAAGGTAAGTATATTAAATCTTTGAACACTTGGATTAAGATGCTATTTTGTGAAAAGTGGGTTATGCGAATAAATTAATGTTTGGATCTATGTGAAGTGGGAAGATCTACAGAAGCAGAGGTAGTGAAGAATTAGAAACCAATCCCTTAATTTCACCCTCGTAGGAGAGCAAGGAAGAGCTCGTAAAAGTTTCTCCGAGAAGCGCAATTAGTTTGATAAGGCAGCGAATTCCACATTTACCGCCTCCACCAACACCACCACCTGTCTCACCCTCCTCACGTCCATCTGCACCCACCCCACCTTTGCAACCACCATAGTTCAGTATGGAAAGTGCTATCAAACTATCGGTATTCATAGGAGTGGGGAATGAAGATCCAGACCAATCCTAGTTTGTGGTAAGAGCAGTATGGGAAGCACAAGGTGTCGTGGATGACAATATTAAGAAGGCTACGCTGGTGAGTGCATTGCAGGATCATGCATTAACATGGTATATCAAGCATTCTAATGACCAACCAAATGCAGGAATCGCAAAGATCCAAGCCACGCTGAACAGGGAATTTAGCTGGCCAAAATAAAAAATACAATCAATCATCAGGTTTAAGGAGATCATGATTCTCCCATGCAAGACCCTCTAGGATCTGGACCAAAGGATGAAGAGTACAATTCGCAAAGCCAATATGACATTGACAAATGGACAGCATCGCACATGGTTTGTTGCATCACTTACACCACACTTAAGGACGGTGTTGTCACATCAAAAACTTTCCACCCAGGCCGAAGATTTGGAGATGGTAATGAGATTACATGAGACCCCTATTCGAGACACTGGGTTGGGGGTCCAACAAATCCACACACAATTGCAAAATCTGTGTCTGGAAATGCAAAGTTTGAAACAAGACAAGACACCTCGGCTAGAGGCACGCGAGGAGGTATGGTGCATAAAATGCAAAGGCCGAGGCACAACAAGGACCATTATCCAGTGTTCGTGAAATACTTGGCGAGGGGGGGCGATACTATTAATACTAGAGGCACAAGCAGGGACGAGTGCAGCGTCTGCATTATGGTGCATGATCTGTTAGATAGGAGGAAAACATACTACGAATAATTGTCATTTGTTGCAGAAGTATATGCAGACGTCCCAACAATTGTTTTGTAATTTCTATAGGTCAGTAGGCCATGATGAACACTCCTGCCGAAGCTAAGAACTAATGATGGATCGAGATCCTGCCTACAGGGTGAAAACCAAAATGTGAGCCTACGACCCAAATGCAGGGATGGCGCGTGCTAGAGTTCAGGGGCGCGATCGAGGTTAAGGCGGAATGGGACCAGGAAGGGGTTGCGGACAACTAATTTGATACAATTGTGGAGGGCTAGGGCATTATTCTTGCGATTGTTCAAACTCAATGAGGACATCATGTCAGTATTATACTCAATTTGATCATGAGGCAGAACACTGCCCTTTGCTGATAGCGAGGATGCACGAAAAAGGGGTACTCTAGCCCCCTCTGACTCAGAATTTGTAGATGATGAGGTTTGAGCCGCATGAAGAAGACCTAAATGCAAACATGATGCTCAGGAGCAGTATGACATGGGCAATGATAAAGGGAAGCAACCAGAAGAAAGTGTGTGGGTTCACAAGGGTCCTACAAAGGAACCCAAATTTGATTTAGAATGCGCGAAGGAGACATTCATGGAAGCTAAGAAGAGCTTCACGGAGGCCTCCACTTCAGGTAGTAAGGATAAACTAGAGCCAGGGATGGATCCTTCAATGCTCACTACCTTTTTTGAGACATGCATGAAACTACTACGCAATAGCAAGGCCATCAAAGGACTACAGGAACTTATCACTAGGTGTGCAAGGTCAGGGGAACTGCGCATGGTCTGGAAACTTGGAAAGAATGCATTACACACAGGAAGGGAAATGAGGGTTATTGCGCAAATCGGCAAGTATGAAATGGATCAGGTAATCCTAGATCTAGGTTCAGATGCGAATGTACTACCAAAGAAAACATGGGAATGCATGGGTAGACCCACGCTACAATGGTCCCCTATTCAATTACGAATGGTGAACCAGCAGAAGATTTTTCCCATGGGAAGTTTGCAAGCGGTAACAACAGACATTGAAGGTGTGAGCGTGCAGGCAGATTTTGAAGTGATAGAGATTTTTGATGACAGTAATTCCTATCCCATGCTACTAGGAATAGATTCGGCCACCAATATGAATGGAGTCATAAATCAGAAGAAGCACAAAATGATATTTGAGAAAAAGTCACTACGCATAGTAGTACCGCTAGATCCAACTGAAGGAGCGCGATACACTGAATCGATGGGCCACGATGATAGTGATGATGATCTCAATTGTATTCACAAGATAACTGCATGAGAACAGGATTGGGTGAATCCGACTGTAGATGGAAGAATTTCGTGGGAGGGAAAAATCTCTTGCACTTCAAATTCAGATGAATAAGTAAAACGGTGGCAGAATTAGTTACATGAAGTAACAATGCTTAATTGCAAAATGATGATTAGATCACTGTGTTGCGTGACAACAAAGGCAAGGGAGCTACTAACATATGATGGATTAACAATGGTGGATGAATTTCTAAGTAAATTTGAAAGCGCAGTACCAGAACAGCAACGATTCGATGCTCTGAAATGGGCGCTACGCGCAACACCCTTACAATGGTGGGGTATGCATCAAGAAAGTTTTGAGGATTGGCGCGAATGAAGAAGTATGATGCGCCTATGTTTTCGAAAACCCCATCTATGAATGAGAGCTAGTCAATAGGGGCGGAATAACTTGCATGACCACCTTTCCCGATGGGTACATGCATATGCTATACAACTTGCACAAGCGCACACCACCCCGAGAATAGAGAATCGGAACAACCCACAGCAGTAGGAAAGGCGACGTGTGATACCAATTATCCACAATGAAGCATTCAATAGGGTGTGCAGAATACTGAATGAGGTTCACCAGGCGAGACGAACTAATTGAGACCTACGGATGCCAGTGGTTCGATGGGCCTATAGGACCATGTGAAAAACCATAAGCATAGAGATGATTCCAAAGGTGCAGAACAGAGTAGAAATAGTAATTTTCGAAGAGAATACAAAAATGGATCTGCATGTAATGGCTCCCAAAGTTGTGACAGTGCGTAATGACTGGGACGAAGAAATCACACATCTACGCGAGGTCAAACATATAAGGATTTAAGAAGCCATTCAGTGAGGGAACCTTAGACTTCGCGAACTTGAAAAGGACTGGGTATGATTAAGGAAGAAAATCATTTTGATGGATGCTGAGATCAAGAGGCTGGAAAACAAGATCACGCAAGCATGTCTCGTCGATAAACAAAGGATGACAAGGCAAGATACAGATGATCATACCACTACATTAGAAGATTGTTGTTGAGAATTTATGACTCTAGTGCCATGTCTATGACTGCACCTCACCAAACGCACTAACCAGGGGAGCACCCTACATACAGTAGAACGCGCGGCACTGGCTATCGCGGAGGTGATTGAGGAGTTTCCACAGACTATACTGAAAGGTGAGTTGAAGTCTCGCACAGGTGGTATGACCACCTGACTAGCCATAGGGAGCATAGTCTCAGCACTCCAGGTAGTTGAAAGAGAGGGCGGGACTATAAAAGAGTCTTTTTGGGAGCTGCACAATGAGGGAGGTGCACACAAAATCAGCATGTCACAAGGGTCACGACGCAAGGGGGGGTGCGCTGCCACACAGGTAGGTTGGGAAGTGATCTTTGGTGTCACTATTCATGACAAGATGTCCGATTTAAGGCAAAAGGGAACGAGCGTGGGCATTTAAGACACGAATTTAGGTCAAGATTTAGGTAAATCTGCTGCCAAGAAAGCAGTGATGGCCCACAATTGGGGGCAGTGGTCGAATTTGAATTCAAAAGGCACTATAAAACTCTAGGGGCTAGCCATGAGACAACACTTGTTCATTTGAGATTTGAGCAGTTGATTAGGGCACAGAGTGTTGAGCGTCAAGCAAGATTTGAGCCCCGAAGTTCACAAATGATCACAGATAGCTCAAACAAGATGGCAGCTACCAGGAGAGATGTGGGCTTCTTAGAAAGAATCATCGACAAAACCGCGCAGAACCCCACAATGTAGGATGCTCCCGGAGATGCTGGGAACGCACCGGAATAGGCAGCGGGACTAGTTCGCATGTCCCCATGGAATCCATGGTTCGGTAAACTCTCAATGGAAGAAAAGGGCAAGACTATCACCATTGAGACTGATGATGAGGAGTAGGACCTACAAACTCTCATCGATGAGATCGAAGAAGCAAAATACATGGAAGAGGACATCCAGCCGATGCACTCCGCAACGAAATTGCCCGAATGTGTCCCTCCATGGAAAGGGAAAACTAAGATACCAAAGGACCTAGATGCCACTAAGAGCGCACTCTAGACCCTACTCATCCCCAATGGAACTGTGTTTGAGGGCTCGCACCTGGCTCGTGTGCCCACAATGAAGTTTGAAGGTTGGGACCTCGCAGACAGTGAGAAGTTCCCACACTTAGCGACGGAGAGCCTCATGAAGCAGAGCATGGAGGGGCTAGTCACATCACTAGAGCCGAGAAAATGGTTGTGCCATGTGGAGAAGGCTGGATTACTTCATCTACTATGGATTCCACACTTTGACCATGCGCCTATCACTATTTTCGTCATCAAGTAGCTGCTTTGCCTGGTGTACGATGGGTACTTATGTCTGGAGGAGCCTATTCCCATCACAGCGGATCTCATCCATAGAATTTCTCGACTCCCCTGTAACAGAAAGTACCCCGCAGCGATAGCAAGAAAAAGTGGAGATTTGGCACTCATGGAGGCCATGAAGAAAAAATACAAGCTTGAGAATGAAAAGAGGGGTTACACATTCACCAACATCAAAGATAAAGGGGTGTGCGTAGCCACCCAACTCCTGGCCAGGAAGGTAATGAGAAAATGTCATGACGATGAGGTATGAGCGTCGATAGTTGCATTGGCCGAATAATGCTCAGAGGGGGTCCAATTCAACTGGGCCGAGTTCCTCTACGAGGTATTCTTGACCAACTGCAAGGAAGCCCAAGAGCGGGGCAAGACCTTCCACTACGCATGGTTGCTCTTGTCCATTTTGCTGGTAATAGGGGAACTACCCAAGGACAGTTAGTTCCCTAGCTTTGAACAGGACTTACTAGAGGCCACAAAGTACGCATCGCTCTTGGCCACCAAGGACACAAAGCGGATTCCCGAGACAAAGATCTTCTGGGTGCTCATGGAGGCAAGCATCCAGATGTGGATCAATAAACGGTCGCGCCTGATCCCCACAGTGCACAACAGTTTGCAGAGCTTTTCAAACTTCAAGGCGGACATGCATAATGTTTACATCAAGGCACGTAAGGATCCAACATAGCAATGGACCAAGCTCCCCTTCATAACCATTGATGATGCAATCTTTTCAATGTTAGAATCATAGCCCCCTGAGTGGCGCGCTCCAAATCTAGTGGAGCTGGATAGGACAGCAGCACAGAAACAAAAGGATGAGGCCAAGTTGCACATCACAAATTTGGCCGAAAAGAGGCGCAATGAAAAGGTGGTCGTGGAGGTAAGGGTTGTTAGCGAGGCAGCAAGGCTTTTCCGTGAGGCAGTAAGGGCAGCTGCGGAGTAGGGAAAGGTTGCCGAAGAATGAACAATAGTGCAGGCAACAGGGCCACCACAACACAGGACGAGTCGGGCCAGGACTTGTCTACAGGATAGGAAACAGAGGACATAGACCTCGCAGAAGAAGGCACAGACCCAGGCACAACTTCCACCCAGCTGAAAAGGTCGCGCGTCACAGAGAGATCAGGTCCATGAAAAAAGGTAAAGGCATCCAAATTGGCCATCAACCCGATCATGTTAATAGAAGGTGACCTCTATGACATCGGTGACATGGTTCGCGAGGTCACCAAAGAAGCGCTCCAAGAAGCCATGTAAGAGCAGTAGATTGTGTTGGGGGCCCTAAGGGCGCAGCTGCAGGAACTACAGGTACAACCCCCACAAGAAGTAACCATAGCCACCTATGGTGAAATAGGCACATCAGCAGTGGAGCAACGGTTACATACAAAGATGGCCAACACCATAGTGCTACCAGAAAGAGCGTTAACAACAAAGAAAGAGGATGACAGAGCTGTGGTGGGAAGGATCAAGGGACTTGGCCTTAATTTGGCTACCCTTCTACAAGACACATTGTATCAACTATAGGATGGAATAACAACAGAGCTCCGTGCCAAGGAGGGCCACGCGATTTAGGTGATGAGTGAGCAAAAGATCAACATCGAATAGCTCAGCCTGCAGTGTGATGAACGGGTGTCACGAAACAAGCCTTGCTGCCCATTGGGGCAAATCATGGTGACACGTGTCACCACTCAGAAGGCGCCACATGGAGAAATGAAAAAGGCATGACATCATCTTAGAGGTCAGTATATTGGATGTTGAGGACCTCATAACTCTTATGCAAATGGAATTTGCAAAAGTTACGATATTATCTAACACATTTTTGTGTGGAGACCAAAGGAACTAAGGGCTAAGCAGAGGGAGCTAAAATGAAATTGTGACTTTAAAAAAGTTACAATATTGCAGGGACTCTTATATAATGCTACAGTGGTAAGATAAGCTAATGGTCACAGGTATGGTCGTATGAGAAAGAAAATGCACATGGAGCTAAGTGTCAAGGGGCTAAAGGTATCTAAGTTGTGTGATATCATAACATTTCTTTTGTATGAGTTATGATATGTTGGGGCTTCGATATAACAATACAGTGAGTTAAATGGATGAATGGGTCAACAACTCGAGATTAAATGCAGATCAACAGAGTTGTTTTATGGATTTAGTAGGATAGGCAGTGAGGACGATGGTCCATAGAGAAGATCTGATGAGATGAAGAAAGACAACATCCACTTCATGTGCACGTCATGTAGATTTAAAGAAGGAATAGAGTGACCATTCCTAAGTACTCTCAAACTTTGTGGAGCAATGAATAAGAATGGTAATTCATGGTAGAGTACGTAGATAGACTAAGATTAAATTCTCAGTATGGAGGATTACACAGGGATTCAGTGAAGAATGTGGCAACCCATTCTTATGTTTAAATGCCATGATAAAATTTAGCAATTAGACGCAATGACAATAGGAGAAGCCATATTGAGGTACACTCAAGCAATATGGAAATAAGCAGCAAAGACAACATCATGTAGTGTGCATTAGAGGATCAAAACCATCGATTTCCATAAATCAATGTGGGGAGTAGAGTGTATTTTTGATGTGCTGAGCAGGGAGAGCAGAGTTAAAGGGCGTGTTGTAGAGAGCCTGTGTGAGAGAAGGTAGAGAGATGAGGATATGTTACTATGAGCCAAGGGTAAAGTGCAGTTGTATGAGATCAAAGGGAGTCCGTGGAATAACAGTGGACCAAGAGCAGAATTTGTTTCTACAACCAACCAGATTGGTATTTTCCATTAATTGTATATGCCTATGTTTTCAATTTGAAAATTGTATGAAATAGTAGAACAGTGGCAAGAGCGGGTTGTAGCTTGCATTTAGAAGAGGTTGGTGCTTCTTAGAAAGTTGGTTCTTGCTAACCCAAGGGGGTCATTGCATCTTGCAAGTGGGTTCTTGATCTATATATGAAACTACTTTAGGCTTATGTAAAATTGCAAGTGATTAAATTTTAGTTTTTAAGGCTCATATGTCAAATTCATAAACAAATAAAATATCAATTTAAACTTTAGAATTTGCAAAATATTGCAAACAATACCACCATAATAGTAAACACAAAACAACAAGTGATGAACGAGTTCACCCCTCCTGGGCTACGTCTCCTGGTCCAACTTCCAATGCTTGGGCCTATATTATTATGCTCATAAAAATAGTGATTAAATCAAGTTATCATGCTCAAATGTCTTCAATAATAGCTCCAATGGCTTCAGAGCTATCAAAAACTCCTGTCTAGCCTCTTTTTTCTCCCAAAAAGACCAAAAACTGAGAAATTTATGCCTCTTTCCTCCTTTTCCCAAGTTTTGTAGCTAACCATCCTAGAATTCGGCCAAAACGTAGCTCGAGTGCCCCAAACACGAAAATTTCCCTCCAAACCTGACATGATTCCCGCTCGATAAGTGAATTTGTATAATGGATAAGGGCACCTTTAAGCCCCAAGTCCCTTAAATTTTGGCCACATGGAGTCCATGTGACCATGTTGGGTGCCAAAATTTTGGGGCCTCTATCTGCTTGATGCACTCTGGGTCACGTGGGTCCCCATGGGACCTGGGGCTAGCCCTCGTGGTTGACCCCTTAATCCAAATTCGTTGGTGGTCTATGCTACCAATATACAGACCTGTCACATGGTGGAGGGTTGTTGGTGGTTAGGGCTAACAGTTTTAAAGCTAGGCAGTTTTAAGACTGGTCACAAAGGGAGCTTGGGTGGCAGTTATGGATGCGGTTACAGTGGCGAGTTAGTTGTTGTGGATAGGGTTATGGTCATGACCGTTTCATATGGTGGTGGTTACATTACATTTGAGGGAGGTGATTAGTGTATGTTGTGTGGGTTGGGTTATGAATTAGCCCTTGGCCATCTGCCTGTGGTCTCGTGGCGTTGGGGTGGCCAAGGGCTAGGCCCTAGCTCAGACCCCCATGCCAAATGCATCCAACAACCATTCAAATGATGTTTTGTGCCATTCATAAAACAAGAAACACGTGTGGCCTGTCAGTGGAGGTCATGGCTAGTATGAATGAGGTCGCGTGTTCGATTCTTGGGAGGCTAAATTCGACCTTCAAAAAATTTTAGTGGCCACCGAGGTACCACACGGAACCCTCTGGTTGGGCCACATGGCAACCTGTGGTTGGTCCACTTCAAACAACCCACAACTAATAAAAATGTGCCACTCACAGCAAATTCTTTTGTGCCAAGTGGCGACTAACCATTAGCTAATGGAGCCCAGTCAGTTGTACAGACCATTGAATGGGCAGCCCTGCACTACCAAAACCCAATTTTTTTACTTGTTTTGACAAACGAACATAGCTCATTTCCAGGAGCATACAGCATCCATTGTTTGTGAAACAAACTACGTTAGATTGATAACAATGAGATCTATCCATTCATTCCATTTTTGAGCCATCCTAAAAACTTTCATTTTTGAGCATATTTTTTATCCAATGGATCACTCCTCCCTATTGGAAGATTTTGGACCCCAAATCTCTTTATTACTGAACAATTAGATGAGGGTACACGTCCCTCACCCTTCTAGTTTCAACTCAATGGAATTTTCCTGAATTCAACAATTTGAGATTTTCATGAAAACTGATCTTTTTCCTTGATTCTAGAGACCCTATCTTGTTGTTGTACATACCATATTGCTACAATTTCCCAGAATTTGTAGAACAACAAAATTTCCTTGAAGGAACAAACATTTTCCCTCCTAAGTCATCAACCAAAGGAAACTTAAACAACTTTAATCTCATCTCACCTCGAACATTGTTGACATGACAATGTTTAGATTGTCTTTCCTTGTACTTGGCTCAACCCTTGACCAGCTGTTTTTGCCATTTCCATGCGCCATTTTTAAACCCCCAAGAAGAACTTGTGGAACCTATTCCTTCTTTTTCAAATCGCTTTGGCACTTTCTCTTTGACCTTTGCACTCTTTAGCACCAACATCTTGTTCCCATCATTGTTCAACAATGATGTATGTTGCTACAATTTTTCCTCATCTTGTTTACCTCTTTTAGGAGGCAACATGTTAGAACTCTAAAAAAACTTATTACAACCATTAGAAACCTTAATGAAATCATATTTTTCATTTGATTCAATTCCTTAAAAGACCTCATTCACAACATCTTGATGTTTGAACATTAACAAAGTAAAATTTTGACTTTCATTCACAATTCTCTTCATTTGTCCATTATGCATAAGAGACAAACTCATCTTCTTACGATGTGCTCTAACCATGTACTCAATTCCAATCTTGAATAAGTGATACTTATTCTCATCGCGATGAAAAATTTCTCTCGTGTCATAAAGGTATGGGCTTCCCAAAACTATACCATATATATCAAATGGCACTACATCAAGCTCTACCTCATCTATTAAATTTTCAGTAATGGTGAATTTCAATTTACACTTTCTAGTTACTTGAAACTATGCATTGTCACACAACCAACCTAAAAGATAGGGCCTATGATGTGTAAGAGTTTCCAAGGTCAAACTTTTGACAATTTTTTCAGAGATGAGGTTGGCTTGAGAGCCACTATAAAAAAGAGTGTCAATTTTGGTATGCTTTGAAACAACTCTAACACATAAAAGTTCAATTTTTGTTTCATCATCTTGAGTATGATTGGAACAACTTGAATAACTAGTGCTTGCTATGTTATTACCTTTCAAACCCATCAATGTAATCTTGGTTTCATCTCCTGAATTAGAACCTAAGTCATGTTCTATAATTGCAGTTGTTTTCTCCTTCTCTTTGTTTTTAATTTTGTTGGGTTTCAACTATGGATGGAGTTTCCAACAACGATCTTCATCATGGCCATTTTTCAAACAATGTTTGCATGTGAGTTTTTTTTTCCATTTTAATAGAAGCATTCTTCTTCCCTTTTCCCTTAAACTTACCCTTTCCTTTTTCTCCAATTTCAAGGGAACTCTCACTTTTCTCATCTGAAATATTTTTCCCTCTTGCTTCTATACATGTGGCTTGAACACAAACCTCATATAATTTTGTGGGATTCAAAATGAGAATTGTGTGCCTAAGGTAGCTATGTAAACCTCTAGTATATTTTAACAAAGTGTCTTGAGATGACAAATATACACCCAATACTAGTGCTCTTCTCCTAAACTCTTAAGAATAATTTTGAACACTTTGTCCTTTTCCTTGTCTAAAATTCTACCAATCCATAATGGCCATTGGTATATAAGCTAATGGATAAGATTTCCTTCTAAATGTGGTAGTAAAATCTTTCCAAGAGGTTGAGACCATACCATGCTTTTCATTTCCTCTCATGTTTTGGCTTCCCACCAAATCAGTGATGCACTCTTGAACCTTAATGAAGCCAACTAAATATTTGTTTCATCATCCTTGATTTTTTGAATTCTACAATATACTTCAAGTTGACAAACCCAATTACCTAGTCCTTTAGCATTAGCCTCACCATTATACATAGGCAATTCTAATTTACTATTAAGTTTCAATAAGGGAGTTTTACCATATCCCTTTGGAGATTGTGGAGGTGTTTGTGAAGGGGTAGTTGTGGAAGAGGATAAAGATGATTGTGAAGATGAAGATGAAGGTGGAGAATGTGGTGGTTTATCATCATTCCATTTAGGATCCTTGTCCTCATCCCCTCCTTTTCCTCCTGAAGAACCCTCTCCATTTGGAGGCTTGGAGCTCTCACCTTGCAATCTCATGTTTCTCTCTTCATAGAGAACTTTCACCATATGGGTCATGTCAAAGAATGACTTTCTGAAAGCCTTCTCATCCTCTGACATATTATCAGGCCCTCCTTAATGTGACATGATTACTGAAGCTTTAGGTACAATTTGAGGTGAAATTTGTGGTGGAGATTGTGGTAAATGTCATCTCCTTGTTCTTGTTCCAACTTGAGGACCTGCAGCTACAATATTTCCTTATCCTCTCTTGAGCTTCAACCTTGTAAGCATTAAAACACTAGCAAATAGTTAAATTATCACATCAGCAAAGAAAACCTATGCTCTAATACCAAACTTGATCTGTATATGAAACTGCTTGAGGTTTATATAAAATTGCAAGTGATTAAATTTGAGTGTTTAAGGCTCTTATGTCAAATTCATAAACATGTAAAACATGAATTTAAACTTCAAATTTTGCATAATATTGCAGACAATACCACCATAACAGTAAACACATAACAACAAGTAATGAAGGAGTTCACCCCTCCTGGGCTATGTCTCCTAATCCAGCTTCCAATTCTTGGGCCTATATCATTAGGCTCATAAAAATAGTGATTAAATCATGTTATAGTGCTCAAATGGATTTATTAATAGCTCCAATGGCTTCAGAGCTATCAAAAACCCCTGTCTAGCCTCTTTTTGCTCCCAAAAAGACCAAAAGTGAGCAAGTTATGCCTCTTTCCTCCTTTTCCCAAGTTCTGCAGCTAACCATCCTACAATTTGGCCAAAACCTGGCTCGAGCGCCCCAAACATGGAAAAGGCCCTCCAAACTTGGCATGATTCCCTCTCGATGGGTGAATTTGTAGGATAGATAAGAGTGTATTTAAGCCCCTAGTCCCTTAAATTTTGGCCACATGGAGGCCATGTGACTGGGGTTGGTGTCGAAATTTTGGGGCCTCTATCTACATGGCATGCCCTCGGTCATGTGGATCCCCATAGGACCTCGGGTTGGCCCCTTAACCCAAATATGTTGGCAGTCTGTGCTACCAGTCTATAGACCTCTCATATGGTTGTAGATTGTTGGTGGTTAGGGCTAATGGTTTTAAGACTGGTCACAAAAGCGGCTTGGGTCGTGGTTACGGATGCAGTTACATTGGCGGGTTATCTGTGGCTGATAGTGTTGTGGTCACAACTGGTTCACCTGGTGGTGGTTACATTACAATTAAGGCTCGCAGTTAGTGTATGCCACGTGGGTTGGGATAGGACCTAACCTTTGGCCCTCCGCCTGTGGTCTCATGGCATTGGGGTGGCCAAGGGATAGGCCCTAGCCCAGCCCACCATGCCAAATGCGCCCAACAACCATTCAAATGATGTTTTGTGCCATTCATAAAACAAGCAACAAGTGTGGCCTATTAGTGGAGGTCGTGGCTAGTATGAATGAGGTTGTGTGTTCAATTCCTGCGAGGCTCAATTCGACCTTCAACAAATTTTTAGTAGCCACCAAGGTGCCACGTGGTAGCCTCTGGTTGGACCCCATGGCAACCTCTGGTTTTTCCACTTCAAACAACCCATAACTAATAAAAATGTGCCAACTCACAGCCAATCCTGTTGCAACAAGTGTCAACCAACAATTGGCCGATGGAGCCTAGTCACCCTTCCCAATCAGCAGGCCCAGTCACCTGTATGAACTGCTGACTGGGTAGCCCTGCACCGCAAAAAAACCATTTTTTTACCTATTTCCACAAATGAACAAAACTCATTTCTATGAGCATACGATGTCTTTTTTTCACGAAACGAATTGCGTTGGATTCAAAACGACGAGATCTATCTAGTCGTTCCATTTTTTAGCCATTACAATAACTTTCATTTTTGAACATATTTTTTATCCAACAGATTAGTGCTCAGAAACAAACTGATGTAATTAAGTAGGTGCTTAATTTACATCATAAGCAAATAACTGAAGAGGATCTCCTCCGCATCATGAAGTCTTTCCAAAAGGACAAGTGCCCTGGGCCCGATGGATGGACCATCGAGTTTTTTCTCCATTTTTTTGACATATTCAAGGAGGGCATCCTTTCCATGGTTGAGAACTCCAGAACTTCTGGTGCCATACACCCGCATACCTCCTCCACGCTGATAGCTCTGATTCAAAAGAACGTTGATCCTGAAACGTTCAAGGACTTCCGCCCGATCTCCTTATGCAACATCACTTTCAAGATCATTACAAAGATCATTGCAAAACGTATCAAAGGTTATCTGGCCACCTCCATGTCACAAGATCAATACGCCTTCCTACACGGTAGGAACATCCTGGACGCTGTGGCAAACACTCAGGAATGCCTCTTTTCCCTCCATGCCCATTATCAGGCTGCGGCTATCATGAAAATTGACCTTCACAAGGCCTTTGACTGCATCGACTGGGGTTTCTTGGAATGCCTGTTGGCGAAGATCGGTTTAAGCCCACAGAATATCCGATGGATCAGGGCATGCTATTCCAATGTCAATTACGCAGTCATTGTCAATGGACTCCCTACCCCTTTCTTCCAGGCTCAACGAGGTCTGCGCCAGAGCTGCCCTCTGTCGCCCCTCCTGTTCATTCTTGTGATAAATACGTTGAGCCTCCACATCAACAGAGCTGTGGCCGAGGGACAAATTAAAGCGGTCAATATTTGCCGACAAGTTCATTTATCTCACAAGCTCTTCGTAGATGATGTTCTCCTGTTCGCTATGCTCTGTCGACCCTCTTGGATCTGCTTTAAGGCCATTCTTGACCGCTTCCACTGTGCTTCTGGATTCTTCATCAACAAGTTCAAGTCCATGTTATACCACAACGAAGTGGACTTGGACACGGTTCAATGGATTGCCCAGCTCTTTGGCATTTCATCGGCCCCTCTCTCCCTTGGCCTCAAATACCTCGGGTTCCACCTCAAGCCCTCCGGTTATACAAAGCTTGACTGGGTCTGGCTGATTGAACGATTTTATAAACAAATTTCTGCCTGGGAATTTCGTTATCTCTCCCTTGCTGGACGGGTCACTCTCTCACAGGTTGTACTGTTACAGCTAGCAATGTATTGGGCGCACCTGTTCCACCTCTCGATCGGCATCCTCAAACAGCTGCAATCGATCACTGCTAACTTCATCTGGGGCGGCAGCAAGTATCGGTCCAAACTCCACTTAGCAAAAATGAATAGGATCGCTGTCCCAAAGCATTTAGGCGGATGGGGCCTGAAAGATCTGCGCACCTTTGGCAGATCCCTCATCTGCAAAACTCTCCACAAGGGTATCTTCGGCACGGGACCTTGGAGCAAAACGATCCAATTCAAATACCTAAAGGGACACGCACTTCTATACTGGTATCGCAGAGGTGCCATTGGCACTCGAGGAGGCTCTGCAATTTGGCGTAGTCTCAAATCAGTTGAACATTTTTTCCTCTCCAAGCTAAAATGGCAGATTCATTCTGGCACGCGGATCCTCCTTGGCATCAATCCGATTGCCTCCAAGCAAGAAATTTTCCTCCCTGATCACATCATTGCCACTCTTCATCAACTGGGCTTCTTCACGTGGGACAAAGTCATCCTGGAGTGGCATGGATCCTCCCCCGTTTGGAAGACCGCAGAACAACTCGGACTGCCGCCTCCACTTTCCTCGGTTTGGTCACAGGTCCTCTCGTCTCTGCAGGTAGCTGGAATTGCTCGATGCGGTCCTTCTGACCACCTACGATGGTCCTCTACTAGCTCCTCTACCACCATCAATGTCAAAGACGTCTACTCAGAACTCATCTTCACGCTGGCTCCTGTACCTGCCCCGATTTTCCCCACAACTCTTACAAAATCTCGGTGTCCGCCGAGGATGATTTACTTTGCCTAGCTCCTCTTCAACAACAGGAACCTGACCTGGGAAAACCTGAGAAAATGATCCTTGCACAGCCCCAACAGATGTATATTTGTGAATCAGATGAAGAGTCAAACCTACACATCTTCTTCTGCTGCCGACTCACTCTGGACATATGGTGTGAACTCGCCCGACTATACAGCTTTCCTCATGTTGAATTCGACTCTGTACAGGCTGCATACAACTGGTGGACATCTCAACCTACTAAGTGCCGCCCACTCCTCATCATCACTGTGTGGTTCATATGGTGGTGGCGAAACCACAGAATTTTTGATTCCATTAAAACTCCTCTCCACACCATACTGCCATGCATTTGCTCTCTCTTCGACTACATCAGCAACAGCACATAAATGATCACGATTCATAGTTTCTATTCTGGACATTGTTCTCAGGCTCCGCATACATGTATTTCTTTTTATGTTATTCCCATAACTCTCTATGATTCCATGACTGATATAGGCACTACGATGCGCCACAAGCGGCCACGATCCACAGTTTTCTTGTATGATCTATTATATTTTCTTAATATAACATGATGCTTTTTCTTCTGAAAAAAACAATTTTGTGGTTTTCTCCCTTTGGGTTTCCACGTGAAAAACACACATGAATGCTTAAACTTGCTGCTCACTTTTTTATGATTGAACGCTCTCATAAGTAATAGAAAATAAAAAGGAATAAAATCATATTCAGGAAAAATATTTAAGAATCTCACTATTACTGATTCACCCCCCTCTCATTAATTCCTTATTTCAACACAAAGAACAAATAAAACATGAGGAGAGACAATTAATCATGTTAAAGGAGAATACAAATTAGTACAATACTAATTATCACTCAACATGTGATGAGGTAAAGGAGTTGAATGAGAAGCTTAAAGGAAATATGTATTTGATTGATCTAGGTGGCTCTAGACACGTGTAGAAGTCCAAGAGGACTCAAAAAGGGTCAAAATCAAAGTGTTTGGATTGTGCTTGAACTAGGTTCATGTTGAGTATCTCATCGTCGTGATTGTGGTGGCGTGAATAGTTTGTCAAACTGAGCTCGTATGCGAAAGATAGAGCTCTTCAAAGTTTGACATGACAAGGGAAAATAAACAGTGCCCACAGTGTGCCACATGGCATCCCAGTCAGCAGGTGGGACCCACTAAGTTTATGTGGCGACTTAATGGCCACTAAAACATCAACGCATGGCACGCTAGCATTTGTCCTTACTCCTGCAAAAGACAAAAAAATATAATATTAAAATATCTCATATAAAACAAACAAACAAAAAATTTATAAAATATGGTTTACAAACCATATATTAAAAATAACACAATATAACAAAAATCAAAACATAATAAGGTTAATATGATATTTGGTTAATCAAAAAATGTCATATGGTTACATAATTTGGTACAAAGTGGTTATACCAACTATTAAGGCTGGTATGTAACAAACCAACACACACCAATTAATACGTCAGGCACTTAATACGTTCATTCAACCAAAAAAATGTGTAGTATACGTAACGGTCACGCGCCCCCAAAATTAACTTTGCTGCATTAAACAAACGGTTGTCAAATTTTCGGAGGCAGAGGGATTTGAAACCTCAACCTCTGCCTTCCTAGATTCCTCTGCCACCATTGAGGCAGGTGGGTTGGCTTTGTGAGTCTTGCTTACACATTATATTTAAACGCGATACGCTCATTAACCAGAGGCCATGGAGGAAGCGTCGAAGCAAAGCGAAATGCTGAGTGATGGAACAACGAACTAGAGCTGGAACCAAGAGTCACAACTATGCATGGACATGATTTCCAAGAGAATATGTCAAAGAATATTTTATGGAATCTTTAGATGCCGTAAGGAATCTTTGAGATTTTATGGGGAGGTAAAAAAATTTTATCATAATGTAACCAAGTTTACAGTCAAATTTCTTAGATTTTCGCAGGGAATGCCATGGCGAAGTTGGATTCACCTTTTGAGCAGTAGATTTTCAGATTCCCAACATGATGAGAAGCTTCGAGAATCTTGAAGGAATCTTCTAAATCCCTTGGACGCTGAAATTCGCTAGAGTTTGAATGCAACCAACTTTATACTCATTTTTCTTAGAATTTTGCAAGGAACCTGATGGCGCAAATAGAATTTTGATTTGAGTAGCAGATCTTTAGATGACCAAGAGGAGGGAATGTTTTAGGAATCTAGGGGAATCTAAAAGATTCATATAGCCCTAGGTTTTCACTTTCTCAGAATTCAGAAATTTGACAGTCGGTTTTACACTATTCGACACAACGAATCTGATGGTGTAATCAGATTTTCCATTTGATCATTTCATTTTTTAGCCACTTTTCAAAGTGGAATGCAGGTGTCAGTATTCAATGTGCGAGCAATCATTTCATGGGACCCAACGCCACCAGATTGGTTTCAGCAGTTTGACATCCTTTTCTTCAGATGTCCCTAGGATGTGAGGTATATGCAGTGTGTTCATGTACTTATTTTTTCTATGACATGCAATGTGCTGCACAGATCCCTGTTTGATGTTTGATGTGGGATCTTGTTTTCTTACTTATTTCATGATTCCTGCTTGATGTGATGCGAAATCATTTGTGGGATGTACTTGTTGTCATGATTCGTCGTGTTTTGTTTGAGATCCCTTTGTCGTCATGTTGATGGGATACTCATGTTGTCGCCATGTATGTCTAATTGAGATCTCTTTGATGCCATGTTGGTGGGATGCTCATTATTTTCATATGTGAGTTTATGTCATATTGATAGGAGTCCTTTTTGACTGAGAGTTCCTGTAGCAGAACATCTCGTGGAGCCATTCCTGCATGAGGGAATTTTCTTTGTATGATAGTGACGTCATCACCTATGTACATCATCACTATTGACAACACTTAATGCAGCGGCCTACACCATCTTGACACCAAGGCCCAAAGACATAGTCCCTCCCAGAAAAACTCCATTATCAACGCCTTGTTATCTTATGTTGCTAATGATTGTCATGTTCCTTCTTCTTTACAGCATGCATATCGGTTTCGTTATGCTATTTTAAATGCAATTTAATCACATCACGAAAGCAAAAGATCTTGGTTAAATCTGGGAGGTGAGTCAACTCAGATCATTGATTCAAGTAAGGGGGATTATATGGAATGACATAATCAACAAATTTGAGTTGTTTGGGAGCATATGATTTTCATTGTAGAAGAAAAAGATATGATTAAGGTATCTGCATTTATTTATCCATGACACGTGTCTGCATATCATAAGCTCCCTTTTGGTTAAAAATATTGGTTAAAATTTCCATATGGCTATGAATTATGCCTTCCATGATATTAAGCACATTATACAACCCTATATGGACAATTTACCTGCTCATTCAAAACATTATGAGGATCATCCAATGCATCTCAGGGTTATTTTCTTACATTATCGAAATGATAATATTAGGTTGAATTCTCACAAATGTGTGTTTTGTGTCCAATCTGGTACACTTCTCGACTTCGTTGTGTTCAAACAAGGAATTTGTATTCATCTATTTAAAATGTAGGTGATCCTCGATTTTTTTGTGCCTTTTTCACTTGTTCAGTAACTATAATGCCTCCAAGGGAAGGCTAACTTTCTATAGAGATTTGTTCCTAATTATGTTGAATTGACCAAAGGATTTACTCAATTGTTGAAGAAATGGGTTCCCTTCCATTGGGATGATACCACCCAAAAAGATTTTAATGCTTTGAAATATTTTTTAGTTCGAGCATCGTTGTTGTATCACACCGATTATCAACGCAATTATTTCTTATATCTTGTTGTTTCCATTACTACCATTACTATGGTATTGGTCCAAGAAGATGACATAGGGGATGAACATCCCATTTATTATTTGAGTTAGAATTTGAATGAAATAGAAAGCAAATATACTCATGTTGAAAATTTAGCTTTGGCAGTTATCCATGTTGTCCAAAGGTTTCACCACTATATTCTTCTTCGCAAGACTATAGTAGTTTATGATTGCAGCTCAATGACGTATATCCTGTCACGATAATTATTAGGGGGAAATTACTCTAAATGAATTGTTATTCTCCAAGAGTTCGATTTGGAATTCATAACGTTGAAATCTAAGAAATCCTTAGTTGTTGCTAAAGTGATATGTGACCTTCCCTCATCTGACACTGAGTCTACATCTCACGATTATATTCCCAATGAGTCGTTGTCTCTGATTGATTCATATGGTCATTAGTATGGACATATCATCATCTATCTCCAAACCTAGACTTTCCATCCTAGTATCTCTCACTCTGATCAACAACTTATTCGATATCATGCTAAAATTACATTATAATTGGTGACATACTTTATCATCTTGGTATTGATACCATATTTAGATGGTGCCTCACTCACAAGGAGACTGAGAAAGCTCTAAATGAATGCCATGTTGGAGCATGTGGCAGACATATGTCTGATTACACCACCACTCAGAAGATTTTGTGCATTGTTTACTTTTGGCCTACTATGTTTTGAGATTGCATGGTTGTGGTCCAAAAGTGTCACGCTTGCCAAGTCTATGATCGTAAAACTCATGCTCCATATGTTTCTCTACATCCTGTTACCACCATTGGACCCTTTGCAAAATGGGGCATTCACTTTATTACATGTAACCCTCACTCGGCTAGGGGGAATGGCTACATCATTGTGGTGGTCGATTATTTTACCAAGAGGGTTGAAGTGATGTCTACATATAATAATATCAGTGAAACATTTTCTTTATTCCTTTTTAATCATGTCATTTCTGGGTTTGGTGTACCACAACCCATTGTTACAGATCATGGGAAACATTTTTAAAGTCACATGATGTTTGAACTTACTACCAAGTTGGGCCTTCAACATGACATCTCAACTCCCTATTACCCACAGGAAAATGGGCAATTAGAAGCTATGAACAAAGTTTTTAAAACGATAATATAGCGCATGATAGGGATTCACAAAATGAATTGGCACCTCGTCCTTTATGCATCTTTGTGGGCATATTGAACCTTTATCCGGACTACAAATAGATTCTCACCCTTTTAATTGGTGTATGGTATAAATTCAATCCTTCCCATCAAATGTGAGATTCCATCTTTGAAGCTTGTCGTAGAACTTCTCCCCACAACTTCCGAAGAAGAAGAACCTTTCTTACATATCGCACACTTAGATGAAACCTTGTGTGATATCACGATGGCCAATGAGGCCCACAAGAAACATGTTAAAGCACAATATGACAAGAATTTTAAACCCCGTGCCTTCTCAGAAGGTGATCTAGTCCTTTTATATGATCAAGAAGTCAATAAGTTAGGGGTTGGGAAGCTTGATCCAATGTGGCTAGGCCCATACATATTTAAACGTGTTCTTGCAAAAGGTGCTTATGAGCTCATTGCTTTTGATGGAATCCCCTTGGAACAACCTAGAAATGGTTTTTCCTTCAAAAAATATTATTCTTAAATAATATTTACGTAGTCACTATGTACATATTGTATAGGTGTGTTAGTGTGTTTGCAGTGTGTTTCCTTTGAAGTTTCCTACCATATTTGTTAATCTTGGATTACATTTGATTTGTAGATGTTGGCATTCTTTCATGTATACATTGGTTATGTTAATGGCGCTAGCCTTAGTACTCGGAATCTTTCCTCCGCAACATGGGCTATTTATGCTTTGAATGGCGATTTAGTGAGTTTAAAAGGGATTTGTATTGGTATCTCTACCAATAATGTCATTGAGTATATCATAGTGATTGGATTGTTGGTTGATGCTATTTCGTGTAGCGTTCACCATTTGATGGTCAGAATTGATTCACAACTAGTACTACTACATTTGAACAATGTCTACTCAATATGAAGTCCAACTATGCTTCACATGTTTTTGAGGGTTCACCTTCTAGAAATATATTTTGATTACATTTAATATCAATATATTCTTAGAATTTTAAACATTAATGGATGCTTTGGTGAATTATGTTTTAGACAAACATTTGTAGCATATGTAAAAATTTCAATTCATGTCACACAGTGAATAATAATAGAGTAAATAGGAAACATCGATAAATAACTATATAAAGTTTTGATATTACAAAAAATTGTGTCTGATACACATATTGCCACACAACCTATATTATCAAAATGCATACAAACAAAATATGGTTGTATGGCCTCCTAGTAGACTAGTCCCAATGATGATCGTCAAAGCATAAAACTGTGCAAGACAACTTGTGCAACAGTTGATTGATATGCTTTGGTACTCCAATAGTATATCATTGTAAGCACATGGGGATCTCATTGACCCTGGTCTTTGGTATACTATGGGGCAAAACCTTGACATGGCACTCAAACTCGGTAAGAGTATCAAACATGTTGATATCCTGCAACTCCTCCTCTTCCCCTGCAATAACTGCAACTCCTACTGGTGCAAATTGTGGTTCTCCTCGTTGCTAAAGATATGAAGAGCCTACTAGTCATATTGGTCCAATATTTGAACGTGAAATCAATAGTTATTCTATAATACATGAAAAACATCAAAAAATTGTAAAGTCTCAAAAAATCAAAAAAATATTCAAAATGACATTGTTTTATCTATGTTACCCCATTACTCTCCTTCAAATAATACGAGATTTGGATCTACTCATAAGTCAGATCTAAAAGAGGGATAGTCCTTGGTCATAATTAGTTGTACTCATATCCATCAGAAAAGAGGTGTGAAACTCATTAAATATGTACCTTCATGACGAGACATGAGATCTACCCATTACCTCATACATGGAACTCTAGGATTTGGAAGGCCAAGTTCAATATGTTGAGGTCAAAGTAGTGGAATCCTCTCTAGGGAAAATGATATCAGAAGAGAGTCATATCCAAAGTTCTTTAATTACCCATCCTTTGCCCTATTTATTTGTTCCTTCATATTTTCCGACACCCCTCATTCCAATTAAATATAGTCGGTTCTATGCATTCCAGCATACTACATGTGGCACTTGATGGCTAAATGCAAAGTGGCGCTACCAGCCAACTGAACAAGGATGAAGAGGATTGTCCTAAGGGATATTCGAATCACATTCTTAATCTTTATTTTCCCATCCTTTGTTGGCTAAGAACAAGGTCTATAGTGAATAGCTATATAATCCTTGACGGTTTCATTTCCTCTTCTCATCCCAGAAAACGAGACACGAGCTCCTCTCTGAGATAAAGCTGTCAAAAAATAAATCTTCTCAACCTCTATCCTGTGAGTACGTGCTCCAATTCTGAAGCATTTTTCTTGAATATCCCATACCCTAACTAAATATTCCAGTAACTCAAGCTGAGATCTCATCCCTAGAAGCCAGAAAAACTTGAGTCCACAATTCTGTAAGGCTTGTATAGTTGTTGGGTCATTGGCAACTTCTAAATTTTAGGACTTGTGTTCTCTTTCTCTCCAGATAAGAACCATTTTTTCTCTAGTAGATACCTACAACACCATGAGAGAGACACTTACAAATAATATTATGCAAAAAAATTGAGATAAATTCAAGTGAAAATAAAAAATTCATTTTTTGAAATATGCCCACCGCACTTGATTTTAAGAGGACAATGCACCCCACGCACCTCCCACTCTTGGGAGGGTGCACTGAAGTGCTCTTCCCGGGGTTATTTGAGAAATACCAACATACTTTTCGATACATATGGGGTGCATTGGACCTAGGGCACAAATCTAAGCCCCTAAATCACTAAGAACTCTCAAAACTTTACATGAAACTAAAAATAGAAACCATGAAAAGAAATAGAAGGGATAGAGCTTCTACCTAGATCTAGTGAAACACAAAATGATCCACCAATTTGGCTTAAATCACTTGCTGAATATTGAGGGAAAAAAGCACTCAGAGATCACTCACAAGATGTTATGCAACCAGCTCACAAAATAGAAGAAAGAGATAGATCAACGACTTAAAACATAGCCTCTTCGAGGGGGCAACCTCCTTTACATTACAAAAATGAACAATTCTTGGATGATACAAATGACAAGACCTCCTTTCTATATATAGGAGTCTAAATGGCTACAACAATAACAATAGTGGGCTTCTATGCGGCACAATAATAACAATATGGGGACAACATGGGCACAACAATAACAATAAGGGGTAGAATGAAAATAATAGTAAGGGAATACACTAGTATTACAGGGAACTAACATGCCCCTCTCCTTAAAAAAAGTGTTTTCCTCAATGCTTGAGTAGTTTTGAATGCTTTTGTATAAAATTCTCATCTTCCCATGTAGAATCTTAAGTGGGAAAGTTCTTCCACTTTATGAGATACCCTGAAATTGATCAATTTCACAGCTATTGAGTTCTTGTTTCTGTGACTGCTTCAGGTTCCAATATTATTTTTCATTCCTCGTCAAGCTCTGACAATATTGTTTGAAATAGGAGCTTGTCACCTATAACCTTATTTAAGCATGAAACATGGAAAATTGGGTGCACTCAAGAAGATGCAGGAAGTTCCAATTTGTATGCCATAGTACCAATCTTTTAAAACACCTTAGACAGACCATAATACTTTGGTGTTACTTTATTATCCTTCTTAGCTTGCTTGAGGGACATTTGTTTGTATGGTTGTAGCTATATTTATTCACCTATATCAAAACTTCTTTGACTACGATGTTGATTTGCCTGTTGTTTCATTCTATTCTACGCCAAAGTGAGGTTATCCTTTAAGAGTTGGAGAACTTTTTTTTGATATTTGATGTGATCTTCCATTACTTGAACCTTATAATTTTCTCTTAAATATGATGTGATGGATGATGGATGATATCCATAAAGCGCCATAAATGATTTCATTTTTGTTGCAATATGGAAGGATGTGTTATACCACCATTCAATGAGAGGCAACCATTTGACCCATTCTCTGTTTATCAGATACAAAGCAATGGAGATATCCTTCCAAGCATTTGTTCACTATCTCAGTTTTCCCATCAGATTGATGATGATAAGATGAGCTATGAGCTAATTGAGTACCCAACAAGAAAATAATTATGTCCAAAAATTTCCAGTGAAAATAGGATCTCTGTCACTTACAATAAAATTTGGGTTTCCATGTATCTTTTTAATTGTTTCCATAAATGCAGTAGCAACTGTACTAGATTTAGATGGACGAGATAATGCACAAAAGTGTGCATACTTGGTAAGTCTATCAACTACCACCATGATGACACTCTTTCCTTTGGACTTGGGTAAACCTATGATAAAATCCATTGAAACCTCCTCCCAATGTTGACTTGGAATGGATAAAGGTTGTAATAGACCTGGGGTCTTAATTGTCTCAACTTTATTTTGTTGGAAAACCAAAAATTCTGCCACAAACTTTTGAATATCATATTTAAGGCTATCACAAAAAAAATCCTTCTTAACCCTGTGGTAAGTTTTTAAAAATCATGAATGCCCTCCTAAGGGAGATGTGTGTAATTCCCTAAGAATCTTTTGTTTGAGTTGGAAATTCTTACAGAAGTATAAGCGATCTTTGTACCATAACAAATCATTTTTCCAGCTAAATGTATCAGATGTACTAGGATCTTGCTGCAACTTTTGAATGAGTGCCCACACTTCTTTCATTCTTCCATTCATCCTTTGCTTCATTTATCCAATATGGTTGGATAATAGAAATGGCACAAAGAAATGCTTCCACATCCTCATCCCTTCTTGAGAGTGCATCTGCAACATTTTTCTTCCCTTTTTGTAGATGATTTCAAAGTCATAACCCAACATCTTTGTGACCCATTTTTGGTACTCTTCTAAAGATAATCTTTGTTCTAAAACGTATATAAGGCTATTATAGTCTATTTTTATCTTGAAGTGTCTTCCCATTAGGTAAGGTCATCATTTTTTAATTGCATGTAGTATTTCCAACATTTCCTTCTCATAAATAGCTTTGTGTAAATAATTTCCTTTGATTGGATGACTTTCAAAAGCAGTGCATCTTTCTTATTACATCAATACAACATCAATTCCATTTCTTGAGGCATCACATTCCATAATAAAAAAAATTTGAAGTTTGGTGTAGCTAAGACCGTTACTTGGCACATTGCCTATTTAAGATGTTCAAAGGTCTTTGTTGCTTCTAGACTCCAAGAAAATGCATCTTTCTTCAGTAATGTTGTTAGAGGTGCCTCTATTCTCCCATAATTCTTAACAAACTTGCAATAATACCTTGTCAACCTAAGAAATACTCGCAGATGATTTATGGATGTGGGGATTTTCCATTCCTTAATGGATTTAGTTTTGCTAGGGTCTACCTTAACACCTTCATGAGATACACTATGACCCAAATATTCCACCTCTTGTACTTCAAAGAAACATTTGGAGGTTTTTGCATATAATTGTTTCTCCTCCAATAGTTTGAGCACTCTGCCAAGATGTTGAAAATGGTCCTTACAAGACTTGTTGTAGATTAGTATATCATCAAAAAATACTAACACAAATTTTCTAAGGAAGGGTTTGAAAATCAAAATTCATGAAACCTTGAAATGTAGAAGGTGCATTGGTAAGGCCAAAAGGCATTACCAAAAATTCATAATGACCCTCACGATTTCTAAACATTGTTTTCAGAATGTCTCCAGTCTTCATTCTAATTTGATGATATCCTAAATGAAGGTCTAGCTTGATGAAGTAAATTGCTCCATGCAATTCATCCAATAATTCATCAATGAAAGGAATGGGGAATTTATCTTTAATAGTGAGCTTGTTTAACTCCATATAATCTAGACACATGCACCACGATCCATCCTCTTTATGCACCAATACTACTGTAGCAAAGAAAGAACTTTGACTAGGGTGAATTAGACAAGCCTCTAGCATTTCTGCAACCATATGTTCAATTTCACTCTTTTGGGCATAGGGATATCTATAAGGCCTGATGTTTGGAGGAACACTTCCTAGAATCAAATGAATATCATTATCATGATCATGAGTAGGTGGGATGCCTTTGGGAGTCTCAAATACCCTAGAATGATTGTCCAAGACATTTTGGAAGTCTAGATAAATAGATGATTCCAATGTGGGAACCTCTAGCGAACATAATTGTGCAATTATGCCTCGTTGTTATTTCTTTAGAAGCTTTGTCATGTCGTTAGACCTGATTATCTTCCTTGATTTTCCTGTGATACCCCTTAATTCAACTTCCTTTCCTTCCGAAACAAATTTCAAAAAAAGTTCTTGAAAATTAAAAGTTATCATACCCAATGATTGTAGCCATTGGAATCCTAGTACAACATCAGCACCACCCATTGGAATGGAAAGAATTGGATTATTCAACACATATTCTCACATGGATAGCTTGATATTATGGAACTCTCCAGAGCAATTTATGGTTCCTCCATTTTCAAACATCACTTGACACCCCGGTGCTAGATATAAGAAGCAATTCAATTCCTTGGCTATCTTACAATGAATAAAAGTATGGGTACTATCTGAATCAATCAACACTATTACCCTTTTCTTCTTGATATGTCCTTCTGTCTTGATAGTTTGAAGAGTAGTAATTTTGGCCAATTCATTACAAGATATGGTCAAATTCATTTATTCTTTATCTAGGGTTTGTTCCTGGTGTGTATCCTCTTCTTTTGATATTTCTTGTTCCTTTTCTTCCTCCTCTTCACAATCTATGTAAAATAATTTCTTCTCAGCACACTTATGACCTTTAGTGTATTTTTTATCACAACTGTAACGAAGCCCTTTTGTTATTTTTTCTTCCAACTGTTGTGGTGTCAACCTTGTAGGTTGTGGAAGGCTACGGGCAACAACACTTCCATCTTTATAGTTGTGAGTGGTATTCTTCCTGGTTGCCATAATTTTGCTTTCCATTTTTCTTGCTAACCTGAATGCCTTCTCTAATGAATCAGGTTCCCAAAGGCGAACATCATGTTGGATATTATCCTTTAAAGACCCTATGAACACATCAATCCTATGCTCCTCTATAATATCTTTTACCCTTATGTTCAATTTTTGGAACTCCTCAATGTGCTCCATTATTGAACCCTTTTGTTTGAGACTTATCAATTGACTAAAAAAAGTGTTGGTTTTTGTATCCTCATAATGTGCTACCAATTCTTCCGTAAAAATTGCCCAAGTGATAAATTGTTTACGAGAGCAAAGCCATTGATACCATACAAACTGATTTGGTTCCAAATATAAAGTTGCAATACATACCTTTTGTGTGTTTTGCACAT
>APFE030377172.1:50675-81936 GCA_000404065.3 Pinus taeda | reverse complement strand
CAGTGAATAATAATTATGCTTCACAATGCCCTTTGAGTCACTTCAAACTAATTTCTCAAACAAGACTTATGCAAATTTTAAAAAAAAACTACACATTTTTTTCCTCTTTGTATGAGCTCGTTTTTGAAATACCTATAACTCTGTAATTTAGGATCTCCAAGTTCTAGAATTTTGGCCAGCCCTTTGAGTATTATTTCTAACCCCAAATTATTATCACAATTGGATTCCTGAAGAAATAGTTATGCCCAATCTCTCGCGATGACCTAATTATAGACTAGTTCAGTAGAGAGAACTTGTACGACGTGCTGCGTTTCAATGTTTCGACCTTAGGTTCTGAAAACAATACTCAAAAAACTATAGTCTATCTTCTTTCTATCACTTTTTATGAAATTTGAATTAGATTCTCAGAGAGAAAGTTATGACGATTTTCCCAAGGTGACCTATTTGAGATCCAATTTGGGAGCTTGCAAAAACCCTTACTTCCTTAGTTCATATATCCAAAAATATAGCGAGACGAGATCTAAAATTAGGTCAAGCAGTTCATCATGATGTCTTCTCAAATGAGTTTTAATTTCAGCTTTTGTAGCTTCGTAGAAAACAGGTTATAGCTGCAAAAGCTGAAACCCTAGAATCCAAAGCTCTGAAACCAATTGTTATGCAACCAGCTCACAAATTAGAAGAAAGGGATAGATCAATGACTTAAAACATAGAATCTTCGAGGGGGAAGCCTCCTTTACATTACACAAATGTACAATTCTTGGGTGATACAAATGACAAGACCTCCTTTCTATATATAGGAGTCTAAGGGTTCACAATATAACTAGAGCCAACATAACAATAATAATGTAAGGGCACAACAATAACAATAGTGGGCTTCTATGGGACAAAATAATAAGAATATGGGGACAACATGGGAACAACAATAACAATAAGGGGTACAATGACAATAATAATAAGGGAATACATTAGTATTATAAGGACTTAACACAAGAGGTAAAAATGAAAATGGTAAAAATGAATTTGCTTTTTGTATATTTATGGTCAATTTCACTAATTATTTTATTATAGTTTTATTATTTTGACCTAATTTTACCATATCACATGTATATTTAATATTTTTATGATTTTATAAGCAAGTTTAAAGATATTTGAAGGATATTTTTATGATTTTATTTAATACAAGTCATTTTGATGAAAGTGCATACTTTTATTGATTTTTTGGACTCTATAAACTCATGAAAAAGGAACCCCATATAGCCCTCTCTTAGCTCTTTTCAGACTTCCTGAACATGAAAATATTGTCAAATACTTGTTTTTTTGAACTCGTTAAAATAAATGAAAAGATGTCTACTTAGTATAAGTTTAACGCTTTTCCGAACTGGGATAGAGTATTTACAAAAAAACAATACTTTAGTCAAACATGATTAAAAGGTTCCCCTAGGTATTGTTTATGCCTTTTCGGGCCCAAGAGACAAATTTATGAAAAGGAACAATTGGAGTTTCCTTTTTTCCTCTTTTTTGAACTCTCTAAACATGAATTAGAAGTTGAGTTATACATTCACTGGACTCATAAAATCATCAAACAACATTGGACTTATCAAGCATGATGGGACCGAACCACTCCTTCTCAAGGTTCGTTAAATATACTCAGAAGATTTCATCTGAAGGGTGAACAAATAAATCAGGCATATGTTATCCTACTCAAACTTGTCAAAAGTATATAGGTACTGACCAGAAATGTTTGGGGAAATTGGGAAATGAGGCATTTAACTTATTAAGCGAGTCACTCTTTAACATGATACTCTTTCACTTCATCTCCATGACTATTGGGTTGGGAAATTTGTTTTTCTCCTTGGTTAATCGTGATGTATCAAAAGCCTCCATAATTTGTTGTGGGCCAATGCTTCCAACTCCATAAAATGTCACCGAAATGTTCAATAGAAGTTCTTTAGTTGATATATGTGATGATACTCTTAAGCCTTCATTCCTACATGTCACTTCCAAACTAGCTCTATATCAACATCATTTTGTCTCAAATCTTGATACCCATTATGTGTTGTTGATGAGGGATACATCAAGGCCTTCCTACGACGAGACGCTTCATATCGACATCATCCCATTATCCAAGAAGTTGACTTAGAAACTCCCTTTAGTACCTTGGAGCTTGCATATTGTTGTAGCTCCTAGAGACAACCCTTGAGTTGAGGAGAAACTAATTCCTAGGACATCTTGATGAATTTTTGTAGGATTTACTGGAATTGTTCACTTACACTCAATATTAAACATATTTTAAAACAAAATCGGTTCAGAATATTCTCTAAGAAGAGAAATGAAAATATGGTAGCAAAGTAAAACTCATAAGAATTAAGGTTCGGCTTCAGTGGCCAACATTATGTGAACATGTAGTTCATCAATCATTGTAGCATATTGAAGAATTATAAAGAAATGAAACCAAACACACAGGCGTTAGTTCATAATCTCGTGCATTGGACTTCAGCATGAAATGGGTGAAAATAACACTAAATGATATGCTAGATTACATGGAGCGCATATTAAGGATGTTAAATTTTACCAGTCAAAGGCATCTTAGATCAGCACTAGACATAGATGAATCTATGATTTCATAAAAACACATCCAACAGTGACTATTACATGTAATCTAAAAGAAGAATGAAGATATGGAATAAACACAAAGGAGAATACATAGTACAACCTCATGTGAGCCAGAATCACCAAAAGCTTTCATTAATCTTCAAAAATAGCATATATTTTCATTCACAATTGCAGAGATTCTCTCTTGAAACAAAATTTGGAACCCTTCATAATGTATCATAAGTTGTTTTTATAGGGCCTCTAGATGAGAACCCCTTACAAAATATTCCTTCTTGATCTTCTAGTGATTCTTCATAACAAAAATGTGAGCATGTTAGTAGCACAACTATACTGACTAAATCCTAACTAACTAGATTTCATTTCTTGAAAATAAAAATATTTACAGAAAACATAAAATAGTAAGGTGTCATGATCGACACAATCAGAAATATATTTAGCCATGGTAGACTGGTTCAGGAGGAAGAGTTGTTGGATCAATGATCTGGAGTAGTGAAGGGTTGATGAACTGGTCACATGTTTTCCACAATGCTGGACTTGGTAAAGAAGCGTGAAAGAACACCTAATAGGAAATCTTAAGATTTGCAAGTCTTATGTATTTTATCCCGGGGTGAAATAAAGACTTCACCAACCCCAACAGCTAGAAATCTCTCCTTAAATAATTAACCACAGTTTTTTATCCTTCAAGTTAGAAGTCTTATCGTGGGATGAATCGACCCTACTCTTGGCCTTTACCAGAATCTGACTGTATTTCTCCCACGAGATTAGCACTCCTACGAGGTCCCAACAATTATCCAATCATGCTTGAACCCTCTACTCGAACTCTGAATTAAAGGTAGTCATATCCTTCTGTACTATCGCCTTGCATTCTTTGTCCTTAGCTCTGGGTTCTTCTTTCTAAACTACTTTAGAGATATTCATGAATCCAGACACCCGATCCACCACATCTATAGTCCTCAACTCACTAAGTGGTTTTTCATTGACATATTGGATGAATATCTTAGCAGTTTGATCATTCCTTTCACCCTCCTACTTAGAAGACAAGATGAATAACTCATAGTCCTTGATTAAAAAAAAATTCTCAACCATTAGAGTGATGTACTACAAGTTGTTCTTCATTTATGCTATCACTTCATCCCATATTAGTTGTTTAGCCTAGAGGAAACACATTTTTCCTTTCAATCTATCTTTGAGCTCAATGATCTCTTGATTAGCTACCTAAAAATTCTATTTAATCAGTTCCACATTGGTCTTGGAAGTCTCAAGTTGTTTCACCTTTTGTGCAAGGGCTTGTTGGGCATTTTTAAAATCCATTTGTACCTTCTTGAGTTCCCCTTCTGATATTTTTAACTCGATGAGGGTCTTAGTAAGCTATTCTGGAGGATTTTGAGGATTCTCTGGAATGCGAACTGCACAAATGTGGAAGTCTTATCCTTTGCTGGAACTCCGCTACCTACTTCTTGAGAGCCACCACCTCATTGTTCATGTATATTAGCTCCTTGGCCGTGATCACTTTCTCTTCCTCCACTTGCGCTAGTTCTTTGGACTGGACATGTTCACTAGCAAGAATATCTAGCTTATGCCTCAACTCCTAATATCATCTTGTAAACTCTGTATAAGGGTCCCAAAACGTTGTCTTTAGGGTTCATTCGAAGCTTCACAATCAGTTCCTTGAAGTTCTCGTTCTGCATATGTAGATCTCTAGAATTATCTCTCTCTCTTGCTTCAGCTTTTTTGCATCCTTCTCCAACAGCTTCTCAGCTTTACTTATGGTCATGGCGTTCGTGTTTAACTCACGATATAGAATTTATCCTGTTAGGATCCTATATTAATAGGATTCATAATTTTGAATTGGCTATAGTTGATCTTGTAATATTGTACATACCTTTGCTTTTCTGCAAATGTTTTCCATATTAAAATTTAAAAAATGTAAAGAGGGTATGTCCTAAAAGAAATATCAAAGGACAAAAAGAATAAGAAAAGATGAAAAAGTGAAAATATATGAACCCCAAACAAAAACAGATCAGAAAGTGTGCAGGTCCAACTGCCAATACTTTTTACTTTACTGTACAAAATAATGGTTTTGTGCAGCTTGTCATAAATCCCATAACCCGTGATAGTCAAACTGTTTAATCTTGACTACTTCATGCTTTAAATTTCATGTTTTAGTTAAAGAATAAAAGATATTTCCAAATTGTTTAATCTTGGCAGATCAGTAGTTAGGTAGAGAAATAAAATGTGCTCATAAGCTTAATCTGAGTCACTAGAAGATATAAGGTTAGAATTAGATAGTTTACTTTTCAAAAGAAAAAGGAAAGAAAGGGTCTACTAGCTTAAATGCACCCAATAAAGTGAAGAAAATGTTAGGGTAAGTAAAGAGTAAGTAGAAGAAAGGTTGCAAAAGTACAAAGTTGATTGAAGCAAAATCACATTTATTATGCTTAATCATATGTTTCAGTGTGCAGGAAATATTATGAAAGTGAAAGGATGTTCACAAGTTGATTTGGCTAGCTTCCCCTCATTCCATTTCACCCCCCACCAATACTTACTAATTTCCCCATTATCCCATCATTTCCTAATAAAATACCCTTTTTCACTTCATTTCACCCTTGCCCCTTGGTTTCAAACATTTCCCTAACAAATTACCTTCCAAAATTCATTTCCCAACCCAAAACCCCTTTTCCCTAGTGTGAAACCCTTTCCCCTTTGAAGAAACCACTTTCCCCTTATTAATTTCCCTATTTTTCCTAAAAAACCATAAAACCCCTTTTAACCTAAGGTTTATCCCCCATCCTCCCCCCTCTCCACATTATTTAACTAACTCCACAATTCACATTTTCCCCAACTATAAACCTTTTAACTCACCACCCTCATGTGGTTAACAAGTCCCCCGCTGTATTTTAACCACGGTCCCACTACATTTAACCCATTCATTACATATTTGACCCCGCTAATTCATTAATTAATTACAGTTTAGTGTAATTAACTCCCTCGGGGCCCGCAAATCTCTGCCCCTACTCCTGTCGCACAACTTCATCGCGCGACAACCGTTAGATCTGTCACCCCCGGATCTAATAGTGCACATCCATATCATGTTCATTCACCTCCCAACCTTTACCCATCCAAGAGCACGTGAGATTCGTGGTTTTTCTCGGGCCCCTTTTAGCTATGTGGCATCTCCTCATTAACTTGCGTTCTTTCAGGAAAATACCAACCCGCTCCCAAAAGTGGTGCGATGAGCAATGAAACTTCCTCCTAGTGTAAGCCCAAAACCATCATTGTTCATTATGAAATTCCCCGCCAATTTCTAACCATTGTCGGTTAACAGGTGAAAGACGCCATTTTCACCCTTTTACGTTCATTTTCTCTATGAAAGCCTCCTTAGCTTTCATGCTCCACCCTGAGCCTTTGCAACCAGATTTGACTGCAAACTGTTTCCCAATTCAGCCCTCTAGTGCATAATTGAACCCACAGTACCCTCTGCAGCCACCATTCACCAGTTTGCGGCCTATACCACCATTTCCAGGTATTTTAACAAAAAACCAAAATGGCCCTCTCAGTTTAATAACGTACAGTGAATTCAAGAAATAATTAATTGATTCTACTTGATTTCCCCTAAATTGAGAATATTTCCCCCCTGAGATACCCAAACCCTTATCCTACAAACTGCCAATACCCTATATTTGTACATACCTATTCAAAGTTTCACTTATACAATCTGTACAAGCCTAATTCCCACATTTTATCCTCAAGATGGCTACCTAGACCTCTCTAGATGTCAGACCGGTCTCAACCCCTCACCTGGACATTGACCATTTGGCCCTAGTAGACATGGATTTCCAAATAAAATACACTGCAACTCCAACCCACCTTCTGAAGCTCCACTGTTGGAGTAAGGATAGAGTTTTGGACCATACAGATGACATCAGCCTTTGGTTATCCAATTTACCCAAATACACATTCCTAGAAGTTCACCCTTTCCTTGAAATTGTACATTTTTGTCATGCTTGTTATGTCCCTAGCCAAAGGGCTATTGTTGCCCCAAATCAGTAGTTGTTATTCACTATTACACCTAAGTCAATCAACCAGATGCTTCAAATCCAATCTAGCCCCAATCTAACCCCTCTATCCATTAGACACCTATTGGACTTATACATCACATTAGACCAGGTGAAAATCAAGCAAATCTTCCAGAATTTTATCATTGAAGACCGACATACCTCTACAAATACCCGACCTTATACTACCACCTTCTTCTCAGAGACTGCCAGGCACATAATCACCATCCTCTCATGCATCCTTGGATATACCACAGATAAGAATGTCGATGATGTCATCTTGGCCTTCTTGTCCATTTTTACTCCAGGAAAGCCTCCCATTATCATGTTTGGTTATGCTCAGTTCATTATAGATAGAATCCATGAACAATTCACTAGACTACCCACTAAAAGAATTTTCAAATACTCTTCAATGTGTTTCATATGTTCTTGTATTACCAGATAGATAAGTTCCCTTTGAGCATCCAAAAGCTAGATACCAAGGGAAAGGAGAGATGAGTCATCTACTGGACACCCTTAGTCCACAATTTTTCCATATCATTCACGTACAAAGACTTCATAGACTCCTTTGTATACCCTATCATGAACATGCTGAATTCTAAGACTCAACCTAGAATCAGCGCAGATATCAAGAGAGTGCTACAATTGGCAAAGAACGGCAAGGTGGGAGACTGGTACCTCTACCAGAACCACACTAAGATCAAAATCAATGGCTACCAATTAGCCCCCTATAAGTTTCCAAAATCCTCCCTATGAGAACATTTTCTCTTGAATACTTCAGACAAATCTTCAACTCTGATGAGGTCCACTTCCTAGCTTATAGGAAGAAAACCCAGTTCAAAGTGAAAAACTAATTGGGCCCATTCATTTGCAACAATACAAAGGTTGGACCAGAGGTTGACAGTTTACAACAAAAGATGAAGTACAAAAACAACTTCATATGGTAGTATGACCCTCAGGGGGTTGTAACTAAACTTAGGCTCAGGGTCAAGTTGGGAGCATACATTCACCACCCAAGACCTGACATTGAACAGTTTTCTAACCAGGATGAGTGGGTGGAGAACACCTTAATTGATATGGGAAACATTGTTGTGGATGTAAAGAACACACTCATTGATCTTGAAAGACAATTTGATCGCAACTCTTTCCTGCAGGTTCCAAAACAAGGGGAGCCAATGAACATTCCTCCTATCCTTCAGACCCCAGCCAATGAAGAGAAGAATGCTAAGAGGAACGGGGAGGAGGCATTTAGCTCTGCCATGGAGACTACTAATGATCTGTTTGAGCCAAGCAAGAGGACCAAGTTGAATCCTGTCTTTGAACAGGAGGAGAACATTGCTTCAAAGGAAATAACTAACACTGAGGAAATGGGGCAGAGAAGTGAAAAAATAGCTGCATCAAGTGAAACATAGCAGCCATCAACCTCCAACAAACAGATGATAAAGAGATAGCAAAGTATGGAGGTTTCTTCCTTTGTTAGGCCAGCTGACAAGGAAAAGGATATCAAAGATAGATTCAAAGAGATAAATATGAGGAATGAAAAATTGAAGGCAAAGAAATATGACCAATATCTCAAGCTTACACCACCAAACCAGACCAGAATGATGTCAGCCTTTGACATCAAAGCGGGGAAAATGCAGGTATCATTTTTGCAGCCCACTGTACAACAACCAAAGACCTCAATAGATTACAACAAGACAAATTTTGAGGTGTTGGAGGGGATGTTCATCCCATTGATCAGAGAGAGTTCCACAAATAGGATGGAGAAATGATTTACTCCACCCTCACAGAAAAGCAAATGGAATCCTACAAGCTGCAAGAGTCATTGGGCAATGTGACAGCCCAGTACAAATTGGAGAAGGCCTCCTCATAGGCCAAAGGCACCAGGATAAAATCCTTGGAGTACTTGATCATTGAACTGGGCCATGACCCAAGTGATATTAAGGCCACAGAGAAACTAATCAAAAAGAAGAATGAGGACATAAAAGCCCTCAAGAAACAGCTAAAGTTGCCTCATTTACAACACCCACAGACAAAGTAGGTCCTGGAAAGTCAGAACACTCATGAAGAGATGATGGACCTAGTGCTGCAACTAAATGATCAGTTGAAGGGTATGGAAAAAGAATTAGATAGCTTGATTCAGCTCAAATAAGCTAGTCTTGATGATGATCCTGCAACTGTCATTCCAACAGTGACCACAACTGTACCTTCTACTTTGGTAGCATCCTTAGCTCCCACTGCTCCAATGGCCACTACACTACCATCATCTACACCAACTACATCAGCAACAGGATCTACCACAACAGACTCCATAGGTGATGAAGCAAACAGGTTGGTCAAAGCAATGGAAGAGATGTCCATTCAGACCACTGAGATGAATAGACTTAAGGATAAAGCCACAACCCTAGATACAGATTACAAATTGGCCCAAATCATGAACAAAGAAGAACAACAGAAGGCCACAAGGATGACTGAAAAAAATCAAAATCCTGGAGAAAGAGATGACACTGAATGAACCTTTAGGTCAGGCTAAGGAATAATTGTGGGCCAATATCATTGACTCTATGAATGATATTTGGCTATCCATTCAGGTTATTTTTTAACAGATTGATTTGATAAAGCAAGCTACAGAAGCCATTTAAAAAGTTAAAGAAGAATTTGGAGATATGCTAGAGGAGGCAGCAAGAATCATCCACTTCCTCAACTCCAAGAACAAGTATGAGCTGCAAGAAATAGAGATACCTGATAGGACAGGTTCAATTTTAGAAGTTAGAAGATTCCTCACTAAGAGGAATTTGATGTTGAACTTGGAGGATAAGTGTCAAACCATGCAACTAGCCATTAACAGGTTCATGGTTAAGTTCGAACTTTTGAGGCAAAAGGGATTACCTAATCCCTTAGTTATAAATGATAAGTTAATGACACAGGAGGATTATAATAAGAAGATCAGGGAAGTGGCCACAGATTAGGTAAACACTTCATCCATGAAGGGTATACCAATAGGCAAAGTATTATACCAAACTTTTGAAAACTTGTTTTACCTCCAGCATGAGGTAAGACACATTTTTTTTAATAAGCCTACTTTTACCAAATACACAGAGGCAGATGAAATATACAGAAAGATGCTCAATATCCAATTACTAGATGAGGAAAGATAGGAAAAATTGAATGATTTACTGTAGTAAAATACACAGTAAAAATTTAAGTGTATCGTAAAAAGTAAAAGAGCAAAGTAAAAGTGTATTAACACATCATCAAGGTCAAAGTGTATCACATGAAAGTGTATTAGATGAAAGGTCATAAGTAAAAATGACATCTAGCGTGAAGACCAAATAGCCAAGCAGCTTAAAGGACAAAAGATCAAAGAATAAAAGACAACAGAACCCAAATAAAAGGGATAGCAAACAACAGTTCAATAGGTTTCTCTATCTTCTTGCATGAAGATGTTTCCTTTTCCTAGATTAGTTCTCAATGTAGTTTGAGATATTTTGTAAATTATTTTTGTATAAATACTTCATAATTCGAAGTATTGAGTGTGGATTGCTATACATTTGTAGATTTATTTTGATCTTAAACCTAAGGGTGATTGTACAATTTTTCAAGTCAACAAACTGGAGCAAGTAATAAAAAGATTGCACTAGAGTGTTCATGAGATGAGCTATTGTAGTGAAGTATCTTCTTTATTTGATTTTGTTACCTTCTTATGTGTTTCATAAACTTAATTGTTTTCTAAATTTGAATGAATTAACTGCAAATATCACTCAGAATTTGTTTAAGCACACTCTTTTTTTCACAGTCAGTCATTTATATGTTTTCCTCTGATACCCAAATTTGAGAACCCTTAATTGTTTTCCCATCCTGGTTGACCTCCTTCATTCTCTTCATGATCTGGCCTAGGGAACCCTTAATTTCTCCCTAGATCTGATTGGAAACCATTTCACCTTCCAGCCTTTGAGATCTATAGTAACTCCTCTATCTTGCCCTCTAGACATTGTTTTTAGAGCTTAATGTAGTCTTGTTTGTCTGACATTTGACCCCATAGCCCAATGGTAAAAGACAAACCTTTTTCATCTAAATAAATGATCCCACCACCCAAATTCAAATCAAAACCCAAGCACAATCATAACTAGCCTAAAATTAATTAGCTAAAATAAAGTTTAATAAAAAGAGAGAGCCCTCTCTAAGATTGGGAAGGCTAGGTCCTCATCTCCCAAAGTGGTTTGTCGTTACCTCTATCATTTATTTTTATAACAACTTGGAAGAAATTTTGGAGTGATAACATCATTGGTGACTCCACTGGGGACTTCAATCCTTAGTCTCATAAAACTTTAGGGAAACCTTAAATTTCATCTTAAGCCCCTTAAGGTCATTTTTCACAAGTTGTTTTTGAAAAATTTCATAAAAAAATAGTTTAAAAAGTTAGAATTATGGCTCCTAAGAAGACTCACTATACCAGGGAAAACCCAGATCTGAACCCTACTACTATAGTTGATGGCCCAAACAGAATTCTAAGAAAATAAAAAAACGTAGAAACTCAAGCAAGTAGTTGTCAGTTAGTCAAAGAAAACTCACTCGCTAAGGATTTGTCAACTTTAGAGGAAATCTCTTTTGATTTTTCATTTGACCTCTCATTATTTAGAACTAAATCTGAGAAGTCCATCCATGAAATAGTGTTAGACCCTGAGTTTACTCAACTCATTTAATCAAAAAGGGTTATCCATCTAGATTTAGATAAATTTGTCTTGGACACTTTTGACAAGTTAGAAGCTTTGACCTCTACATTGATAAGCAATATAGATAGTCTTACCTTTAACAATCTATTGAACTAGCTTCCCTCACTGTTGTTGCCTCTGAAATTTCTGCACAATCTTCACTCACTGTAAATACACCTTCCTTTACCATAACCTCACCAATAGTAACCACCATAGTCCATTCCCCTAAACCAATTATTCATCGACCATCCTTAGCATCATCTAGTTCATGTCCATCCAGTTTAAGCCCTTCCTCAACCACCAACATTTTACCCCCTAGTCAAGCTAGCATCCAAGCCATGGTAGACCGATATGCACCTCTGGTTTTTCCTACACAACTCCATGCCATGCCCCAAGATTATTAGAGAAAAAACTTTTTGTTTGATGCTACTGGTTAGTACACTACCCAACAACATGTAAACAAGATGAATAACTATTTTGAGTTGCATGAAATAGATGAATCGGATATCCAGATAAGGTTGTTTACCCAAACATTAATTGGGGATGTTAAGAAATGGTTCAAAGCTTTACCTACCCACCATATTGCAGACTTAGCTAATTTTCATAGATTATTCATTGATCAATGGGAGAGAAAGAAAAACCCTCTACAAATACTTTCTAAATATGACAACATTAGAAGACCTCCTAATGAGTCAGTCCAGGATTATTGTACAAGGTTCAATAATATCTACAATGCAATCCCAGCTAATATTAGGCCTCCACCCGACCTAGCATTAATTAAATTCCCTTTTGGTTTTGACACTGACATGGCATACCATTTAAGAGAAAGAAATCATGAAACATTGGAACAAATGCAAAGAAATGTTGTTAGTGTAGAGGCCATCCTATTAGCCAAGAAAGCCAGAATGAGAAATGAAAAGAGAGTCGTAATTAAAAAGGAAACTTCCACTTCTGATGGAAAGATAGATAGTTTAGCCAAGAGCGTAGAGAGAATAATGGATAGATTAGAAAACATGGAAAGGAAAACTCAATGGGAGAATCAAAAACCACCCCCAATAAGAAACCCCAATTTTAGAAAGAACATTAACACTGAAAAGAATTTTATACCAAATGGAGGTGATATAATGGACATAATAGTGCATAATAGTGAAAGTGTAATGGAAATGAATGACATTTTCAAGACCCAACATACCCCCCAACTGAAGCTATTGCATGTCCTCATGCAATATATATTACATTAATTCTTTTGATCTTTGAGCTTTGGCATAACTTTGCATGATATCATTTGATAAATTCATATTTCTACAAAGTGTTTTACTTGAATTGCAACATGGTTGGTTCTTGTGTTACATCCATTTTTTTTTGTTGCATTCTATTTTGATCTTTGAACTTTGCATAATGATATTTTAATTATTGTTGCAAAGTATATCTTTATTGGATTACATGATGGTTGGTTCTTGTGTGGCAACCATGATTGTGTTTGTATCCAATTTATCCTTTAAGTACTTCTTGAAAATCCATTGTATGCTCATAATAACAATGTAATAATTAATATATGTTGGAAGTATGTGGAATTCTATGGTCAAAAGTTAGAAAATGACCCTTTGGAATGGATGAGTCGTATTTGTGGTGACTGCAAAATTATGATCATATTCTTCTTCAAGTGGCTGAATAAGAAGAGTCATGTATAAAAAGTTAAGATGACTTTTTATTGCTTCTACTAAAACTTGTTGAATCTGCTCGAAAATGCTAAAAATAATAGTCTTCATGTCTTCAAAACTCATTGGCATAATTCCTACTATGTGAAAATATGTTCTGATGTCGAACATAGCAGTAAATTGTTGTCTTAGTGGCCATTAACGGATGCCACTAGTCAACACGAGAACTCTCACCATTGATGACAATGAGAGTCAACATGCCCAAACACATCTTGCTAGGTACGAATAGTTTTGCCGATGCCAAATCACCTAGAAGATCTGATGAACAAGGGACATTAATGTATTCCCATTATTTGTCAGCATGAGAACTTGCCATTAAGGCATGCAAGCCTCAAGGTGTCTTTACAAGGAACTTAGACTTAAAGGACTATGGACTCAATAATTTGCATTGAAGCAGAGCTTATTTGCAGAATGAAAATGACAGGAAAGGGAAGATGAAAATGGAAGATGGCAATGGAGAGCGGAAATGGAAATGGGCAATAAGCATGTGAATGAGTCTCTTGCTTTTATTTGTGGGTTATGAATGGACAAAAAGAGATGGAAAGTGTATGTGAATGTAAATGGAAAATATGAAGTGAAATGAGGTGAATGGTTTATTATGAGGTATGGATGTGATGGAGACAATAGTATCTAAAATTTTTTCAAGTGTTTGGATCTGATTTTGCATCATCATATTTCCTCTTTGTTATTGATCATCCTGTTATGAAACAAATTGATCTCTTAGAGAGACACCATTCACTTGTAGTCATTTGTCCTTCCTCCTGGAACCTTCATAAAAACTAATACTTCTTCTGCAATGGGATGTAAGATTATCAAAGGAGAGAGGTGATCAATCTCTCTAGTTATGATATTTACACACAAAACTAAGAATTTGTATTAATGAAACAAGTTCTCAAAGGAAAAATCAAAATAATTTATACCTGCTTTGGAATTAGTGCCTCAAGTTGAATGTTGCTTCTTTCCAGCAATTTATTTCATTATTTACCATTTCAAACTCTAATGATGGATTTCTCATTATGTATATCTTGTTTAGATCTTTCCAATGACACTTGAATCATCAAAATCTGATTTCGTATGAGAAAGTTAGGCTGATTTGAACAATGAGGTTTTTTAGTTGTGGAATGACTTTAGCTGCGGAACACGCGCAATTTCTGTAGCTAAAAATCTTGAATAAAAAGTTAGCCATTCATTTTCATCATCAGTCCAAAATTAATCAATACCTTTAGAAATGTGAGTAAATAAATTATTCATTTCATTGATTCAAAATTGTTTTTTTTTTTTTTTTACATGCAGTGACTTAGTGTGGCGACCTATTGTGGCGACTTAGTGATAACACACAACTTGACTTCCCTTTGACCAGGGTCTTTTCAGTGATTTTGATCAAATGGATAGGACACCATCCATGTACTGACATTTTTCCAGCTACCCATGTAATTCATTTCATCTCTTAACACTTATAACCTATAGAAGTATGAAAATGGTTGCGGAATTGCCAGTGAGCTGCAGAACAGAGCTGCATTCTGCAGCTAAAAGACAGTCTCAAGACCACTGATTAAAGGAATTCTAGAAACTGGATTCAGCTGTATACTAATTGTTGATTTATTCAAATTGCTTACAGTATACTGCCACCAAACAGTAGCAAAGCTCCCCACTTCCTTAAGGATATCTATTCGATGTATATTTTTTCCATTTATTATGATGTCAAATACTCGCTGCCCAGGAGCTTTAATGGTTGGATCAATCTCAGCGAGGTGAAACCAAAGCATATAATCTAACCTAGCTATAAGTACAGTTTGAAAAAGATGAAGTGGAAAGTAGTCATGAGCTTGATTAGTGCTTTTCATGGGATTACAGGTCGACAAAGATCATTTCATTGCAGAGTTTTGGTTGAAAGTATAGTCAGACTACCAGGCACATCATAATAAAATCAAACATGTACATAGAACTTGACAATGAAGACAATATCCATGAGTACCAACTCCTGTATTGCTATTTTAGTGAGTACAATACCAAGTAACCTACAAGAACAAAAGAACATAGGAATAGTCGTTAAATCGGTGCAGTGGAGAAGCATTGTATTCAATTGGGATACGTCTCTAAATAGGTGTGAGAGTGAAGTGCAAGTTTATTAAATATGGGAGGCATTAAGGGTGGGAGATGTGGTGGAGTAAGGTTAGATGCCAGCACATAGTTGACTCCTAAATCAGAATTCCCTTGCCGAATTAAATCACAGCATGTTCATTAATTCAAACTCATTTTTCTTCACGCGGCATGCAGAAAAAGGCTTCAGAGAGCTGAGAAATTCTCTCAAACCACCACAAATTTCTTAAAACCATTTCTGGGTTATTTAATCGACCTTATTGCCGAAAACCCATGTTTTATTTTTTCCAAATTCATTTCATTTGGCCGAATCATGCAATTAAAGTTTGACGTTTTTTCTAGTTCTGCGTTTTTGTGAATTGTTGCATTCGGCTGTAAAATAAATTTCGATTTTTTTTTTTTTTAGATGCAATCACAGCACAAGAAATAGCAAATGAACCAGTCAGCCTTAGGAAATTCTTGTAGATATTTTACAATTTTGATGACTCCCGCAAAGACCTTAGGGAATCCTCTGGATGATCGTTTGAAGCCCGGTTGAACGCATACTTTGAAGTTTGGTTTTGATATTAGATGTGGTCACAAATAAGAGATCAGAGCCAGCAAACAAATCCAACAAATTGAACATGGCATTTGGTAATGATACTTTGGGAATTTGTTAAAATTCCACCGCACAAATGAAACTTGTCTTGCTTACACAAAAAATTGGCTTTGTCTTTCACCATTCTTATTTACAAATCAACGTTTTCCTATTGAACTAAAACTCAGATGATTTGCACAATTGGATTTTTCATTGATAGGTTTTGATGACGTCCTAATCACAACAACGGAGGTTTTGATGAAGTCCTAATCACAATAATGGATTGGAATGTAATGGCTCCCAATTTAAGGTAGCAAAGGCTTCAAAGTAAATGTGCTAAAAATAGGACTTTCACTGAGGACTTAAGCTAGTTTTTTATTAATCTGGGTTGGGTGACTAGGATAGGATCCATGTTGGGACAATTCCGAAGATGCCCATGTGGTCGGTTTCTTCATTGGATGCCTGTAACCTGCTAAACCTTGAAATTAGCTACAGATTTTACAGTTAGCTGTAGAATCAGACCGCATTCCACAGCTAATTTGCACAATCTTATTAAAATACGACATAGTGTTTTGAGGACCACTACAAACCATAACTAGTCAATCTTGGACAGTTGAACCTATCAAATCAGTTGGGTTTCATTTTTTTATATTGTTTTTTTTTGTTTTTTTTTTTAATCAAATGAAATGATGAAGTTTATTTTGACCCCTTTTTCTCTCTCTCTCTCTCTCTTTTTTAACATAACAATTCTTTTTCTGATCCTCCATATCACACAAAGTGCAGGAGGAGAGCATACTCAAGAAAGTATTAATTATTTTTTAGATGTAAGAAATAAGGTCTCCTAATTACACTTCCCTGGCAATGGCACCAAAATGTCTAGTCAATTTAACGTCTTAAATTGCTCTCCATAAATTATCAATCCGAGTATCGTAAACTGATGAAGTGTGGTGCACCATATGTGCTTAGTTAACATTTTTCTTACTTCGTTGTTTTATAGATTATGTCGCTTTTGGGGTTTTGTTCTTGTTGGTTTCCTAAAGTGTTTAATGCAAATGGAAATCCTATTCTAAGGTCTTAAGAATACTTTTAAAAGTCAAGTATGGATGTAGATTTCAAGACAAGGTTTATGTCCCTTATGGTAACTTTCAAAACTTAGCACTTAAAAAGATCTCAAAACATGCTATTGATAAAATCAGTACTTGAACAAAAGTGTAAATATGCAGCTACTTAAATCAAGCAAAAGATGAAGTGTTGATCATGAAGTTATTGTCTCTTCTATCCATCTAATTATAAAAATAAAATCTAAACTACTACACTCAAAACAAAAAATTGCAGACTAATGAAAGCAAAATCAAATTACTTCACTTATAATCCGATAGCTCGCTAATTAAATTCTCGGGTTAAGCCATGGCACCATAGATAACATCAAATAACTTGAAGAACTGATATCTAAATTACCTACTTGCATATTAATGAAAGCAAAATCAAATTACTTCACTTATAATTCGATAGCTCGCTAATTAACTTCTCGGGTTAAGCCATGGCACTGGAGATAATGTCAAATAACATGAAGAACTTGATATCTAAATTACCTACTTGCGGATTAACGAAAGAAAAATCAAATTTCTTTACTTATAATCCTATTGTGGGATAAAATCCCCTAGGGTCTTAGGTGAATACCCTAGCAGACTGAAGATTATCTATGCAAAGAAACACACATTCCAGTCAATCCTAATGCTACTATAAGAAAACTCTACGATAGGGGGCATACCTGAGGTCCTAAGTTTAAGAAGAGCCTCCAAGGGTCCAAACCCTTCTTTGAGTTCCTTTGCTCCTTTGACCTGCAAAACCAACAATTCAAAAAAGTGCAGCAGTATATGGACTAAATGTCATAAAGAAACCAACTTCATATTATAAGGAAAGGTAGTTAGTTATGCAATTAAACAACCGATCACATATGAATCATAACATGAATATCATAACATGAAGAAGATCTATATCAGGAACAAAGACATGTGTTTCTTTTATTATAGACAAAGAAAGTACAGAAAGGAACAATTTCACCTGAGTCATCCTTTCGTAGGCTCCAAGCAGAACCGTCTCCCGGATTCGTCCAGTCTCAAGCCTTTAACAAACTCCTTCCATGACTTACTCCATGATCTCTCAAGTAGTATGAAATCATCAACACACACAAGGAAACAAGGGTTTCCTGTAGATGGGGGAAGTGCAGGAGGCACAAGGATCTTCAGACCTGGTCAGGGAAATCTCAGCATAGCAATCTTTCTCTCTCTTCTCTCCTCCTCTTGGCCTTCCCATAGAAGCCTTTTTATACTTCTCCCAAAGTAGTTTTTTAGTTGGGAATTCGTTGGGAACAGTTGGGCCATGGGCACTAACAGGTGATCAACAGGTAAAACCCGTGATCTCCGCCTGAAATTAAGGAGATTTTTATTTTTGAAGTGTTTTTAAACATATATGTGGGTTGGGTATACACAGACCCACGTATACACACGTTTAGCTCAGTGCAATGTCACGTATTGGGAAAAAACACTGCTTTTTTAGATTTGGGACCAGATCTAGCAGGAGGGGTTTCCCTAGGCCATTAGTGGAGCTTCACAAACCTCAAGAGTGAGATTTGGAGCTATAACAGATGCCCCCTAATATATGAGGTTAGAAGGGGTACATGATGGCCGAAATGTATTAAGCAAGTTCATGGAAAGGAAATATGTCGAAGACTGAGAAGGACTGCACCAGAATTCAGCCTGTCAAGCCACAAAAGGAGATCATAAAGAAACACTGTCTGAGGTGGGCATACCCATGCTCAGAGAAGATACAGCATGTCTGCATATCAAGTACAAGCGGATCCACCAAGTATACAAGTATAAATGACTGGAAAATACATAATGGATCATCTAATCATGATCAAATAAGTACATGTCTGAATGTGACATATAAGAATGTCAATGATGCTAAAAGATGAAGCGCATCACTGATATCAAAGACTGATCCCGAAAAGGTACCAACTGAACATGATGGAATAATATGGTACTACACTGCAAACTCAGGTGCCAGCATATAAAACGTCACCATCGATGACTGCAACATATAAGGTGCAGTGGTATCTACTAGCAACAACAGGAGCAACTGTCAAGTGAACCAACGAATGCTGATACAACCTGAGGTCTTCACCGACCACCGTGGTACATTTCTACAGCATGGGAATAAATGATCTGAAGTCGACCATGTGAGAAATCGTTTTGATTACCGGTCATTGATGTATACCGTTAACAAACGCGAGACTACTCACCGATAATGATAATGAGCGTCAAGGTACCCAGTACAATCCAACAAGTGTGAATAAATGAGTTGAAGTCAAGCACCTGTAAGAATCTATCGATCAGGAGACAATGATGGTTTCCCACTGTCGATAGCGAAGGATCTGCCACTAATGAGTGCAAACCCCAAGGTACTGCCAAATGGACTCTAGATCTTTGCCCCGGAGTAATGAGTCGAAGTCGATAGGGAAAGATCTGCTAGAAGGAAGGCATTAAGGTATCCTCCATCAATCTAGCACGAGTGTAACCCGTAGGCCAATAATGTGGAAGGAATCGAACGAAAAAGATGTAGTAACAGAACCGAAGTACATTTCCAGCGTACACAAGATGTGGCTAGTGCACGTCAGAAACCCTCTAAACCAACCAATAATGAAAGTTGACACAGAGGCAAGGTATCCACCAATAAGGTCAAATGCAAACCAAGGTACTGCACGAATCCCAATGTGTGATAATGTAAGCTGATTTTGAACACAAGGGAAACCACTCAGTCAAAGACCCATGATACTGATCGATGCTAAGAACAAGGTGATCTATCAATAATGAAAATAGGGCTAGGGTGCAGCTCTAGGCCTATCCTCAGAGCAAGATGTCGTCGTCGATAAGGACAAGACCCGCCAACAAGAAGTCAATGGAAGCATTCTCAAACCGGCACAAGTAAAGGACCAATATAACTGATGTGATGATAGACATAGCACTGACAACCAGGGATGGCCAACTGAAAAATAAGTCAAGAGACACCGCAGAGAGGTCGGCTCAGGCTAACTTCCCTTGAACAAAAGCACGACTAAATGTGACTATGTGGTAGCATATGATGACTTTGTATAAGCTCGTTGCATAAGAGGCACAAACGAACCCTCCATATGATTGGAAGAGATAGCCAATCGGGGGAGAACTAACTCAATAACAAGGTTAAGGCATACCTAAGTCAAACTAAATCCCACCCAAGCGGAGGAGACTTTGTTTCGAGTGCTTTGTTCAAGGGCGACACAACTGACTCTAGCTACCAACAATAAATGGAAATATTTTCCCGTTCCCGCTCTTTTTGGAATATATAATTTTTTTGGTCTTTTTCTTTAAAGCTGGAAAAAGAATAAAAAAATGCTATAGTACAGTGGAAAGAACGAGTGTCAGTGAAGCAGATGATCTAGTTCCTGGGATTGGAACATTCCTATGCTCAATGCAGGGAGGCAAAAACTGGCCAGAGACACTCAAAGGTGTGTCAAGCTGCAGAGGTCAAAGGTATGCAAGTTTGATTTTGCAGTCGTCATGGTCAAAAATTGGCTTAAAAACGAGTCCAAGTGAAGCTGAGTTAAGGCCAAAAGGTGCATATAGTCAAAATGCAATGCAGTAGTACAACTCAACACAAAGGAGCCTCTAGGGTATAAGGCCAGAATGAAACAAAGAAGCAAAGAGGAATGAGTCTTCATCAGAGCAGCATGGGCAACAAATGTCAGTGAGGTGCTAACTAGGATTCCCATGTGAAGGATGGCTCTACCATCATGTCATGATTTAAAGAATCGGCGAGTGAAGATGGTTTGCGAACCATAACACGATGGGATCAACCCTATGGAAAGTGTATTGACAGATGGAGGCTAGTATGCATAACGCAACAAAAAAAATGGCTTCCCTAACCTATATGCCAGTGAGAAAATGATACCTGCCATGACGGGTTAGCAGTCATGGAACCGTCTCAAAACAGTCGAAAACGTCCAAAATGTCCTGAAAATCAAACCATTCTCGACATTCCAAGCTCCCAAGTTAAAAGTTAGATGAGACCAAACAAAATCAATTTTTGAAAAAAATTGACATTTTCAAAGCTTATAAAAAGGATTTTGGACTCACCATTTTCACCATTTGAGTTTGAGAGCAAATAATTGGAGCAAAAGGAGCTAACTTCCCGTACGCCAAATTCAACCGTTCAAATTCCTCAAAAATCTCCAGGTAACCCTCATTCTTAACTTGTAATTGATTGTGATTGTTTTTAGAATTTTTAATTAATGTTTCACCGTTGTGTTTCTTGCCAAAATTTTCTCTGTCGTGCATACGTGGGTTGGTAATATGCAACCCACGTACACGCGAGCCCTACACGTGACTATGTGTAAAGGGGACCCGCGTATACGCCGCGGACATTTCAAACCAAAAAACTAATGGTTGAAATTGATTTTTCTTTCAGAATGACAATCACCTGGCGAGAAAGAGAGCATACCGCAGTAGATGAAGAAGTTATGAATAGTCCAGAGGCTCTGGATGCATTACGGGGATGTGGTTTGCTTAAGTTCTTCAAATTACCAAATATGAAAGCAAACACACGTCTGCTCGAGATGCTTCTTGATTACTGGAACATCGAGGAGGATGCTTTTATGATCGATCAGATGCCACTTAGGATAGAAGTGGAATATATCTATTTCATTACAAGCCTTTCCCGAAGGGGAGAGGTAGTACATTCTCGGGGGAGAACACGAAGCAGTATTTCCATAGAGGACTACGTACAGATATATTGCCCGGGACATCCGAAGAAAGTTGGAAGTCAGATTTCCATCACACATGTGGCGAGTCTACCGCTGAGAATAATCTTGTTCATCATAGCTCGAGTGAACGGATCCGCTTCCCTGCATCAGGCATCACGGCTCAACATGAGTGTGGCGGTTGACTGTCTGACCACAGTGTTTGATTGGTGTACTCCTCTTTTGGCTAGCATGAAAAGCCAACTCACTTCTATCAAGAGAGGACAGACCAAAAACTTCGGTTATGGGACTATTTTGTGCTCTTTCTTCTTCGAGAGAGTCCCTGCACTTCGTCCCAGAGTACCAGTTTCAATTAGCGCCCTGCGAGATCCTCGAATGGGCAAGTGGGCTGACCTGATGAAATGTCTGGGAGGTGGGGAGGTTCCATGGACTGCTTTCGATGATGATTTCTTTTCCTGGTGGGATCAAAAAATCATCACCATTGATGACTACCTCTATGCCAGGTTGGATTTCCGAGGAGATCCCGATCTAGCATTACCACCAACCGCAGCATGGGGCAACATTAGTAAGTGGTTTTTGATTTTTTGATTTTTTGATTTTTCAAATATAATAATGAACTTTGAAAATATTTTTGATAGGATTCAAATGACAAATATAATGATCATGTTCCAGATATTGGGCCTGTACGACCAGATGAGTCCCCACGACACAAGCATTGCGGCCAAGGGACTGAAGAGGCGGCTGCAGCCACGGAATGAACTCTACACACAGTTCAACGGCATTTGGTGAGGCTGACCCACAGAGTACCGATGGCGGTGGTAGAGGACCTTCCTATAGAGATGCAGCATCATGTGGTTGGCATGCCACGTGACTGGGACCACACTTTTAGGCGTGTAGCCAATGTAGTAGTTGCCTACTTAACCGCTCATCCTGAGCTGGGGAATTAGACATAGTGGACATGATTATGGGCATTTGAGTCCCAATTTTGTATATTTTTTTAACAGACTTATGTACACTCTAGACGCTTTATGATATATATATATATACAGTTTGACTTTTTGATGCTTAATTTATTGTGATGAATGATTGATGTGCCAGTCCAATGCTTGATTAGCGATAGAATTAGCTAACCAATTAAGAGTTCTTGGAATATGCAAATAATTAATATAAGTAAATGATCTTTGCAACAACCTCACCCTTAAATACTGGCGATATAAACATGGATCCCTTACCTGATAAATGTTATTTAATTGTGACACTATCAATTATGAATCAAGATAAACTACCAAGAAGTCGATTTCGTGCGAAATTTCCTCAGATAGCAAATTAATGAAAGCAGTATACTCAACCATATTGTTTGAAGCAGGACCGATGCATACTCCCCTTGATACCATCAATTGACCAGTTGGATAATATAGTACCCAAGCTGCGGAAGTGAGATTCTGAGTGTGCCGACTAGCACCATCGGCGAATCCAAAATAGACCAAGTCATCCATCAACACCTGCCAAAGCAGACCAAAAAGTGTTGATATCACAAATTCTCGACAAAATATGTACAAATATACATAATGTACAAAGAAGCCATTGCCTAGCTACTACTTAAGCAAAGTACTTCTTAAGGTAGATCCCTTTTCGGGGTTCCGCCAATTTGTTTCCTTCGAAATCGATTAACTCATACGACCCTTTTGTTAAAACTCGTTTAATTATGAAGGGACCGTACCACATAGGTTTGAATTTGCCTCCCCCCAAGATGTCCTTATCATGGTCGTAGACCAGGACGAGGTCACCTTTAGAAAAGACACGAGGATAGACAACTTTATCATACTGGGTTTTAACCCTTTTTTTATGAGCCTCATTTACTGTGGCTGCATCTCGACACTGCTCATCGAGATGTTCCAAGTGAAGGAGGTGCTCTTCGAGACCAGAGGTCTCTGGAAGGAGCTCAATAGCTAACTTAAGAGATGGAATTTGACATTCGACGGGAAAGATAGATTCCAACCCATAAACTAACTGGAAAGGTGTAAAACCTGTAGCAGTCTTGACGGAGGTTTGGTATGCCCATAGAGTCGGATACAACATAATATGCCAATTGGATCTATTTTTATCAATTGTCCTTTGCAGGATCGTCTTAAGAGTTTTGTTTACTGCCTCGACCTATCCATTGGCCTGAGGATAATAAGGAGACGAATGTTCCTGCCAGAAACCTAGCTTGAGAGCCAATTCGGACATTAGTTGATTCTGGAAATGACTGCCATGGTCAGTGACAATCTCTCTTGGGATACCTAACCTTGAGATAATTTGATTAAAAGGGAACAATGCCACTATCTCACTATCGTTCTTATAAGTGGGCATGGCCTCGACCCACTTCGTGAAGTAGTCGACGACCACGATAATATACTTGTGATTCGTTGTTGAAGGCGGATGAAAAGTCGTAAAATCAATACCCCACTTATTAAAGGGACCAACAGTGACAACGGGAAAAAGAGGAGCTGGATGTGCGCGCATCTTCCATGTATAAACTTGGCACGGGTGACAGCGTTTGACCGCTTCAACACAATCTTTGAAGAGCGAAGGCTAAAAATAGTCGGCACGCAAGATACGCTGGGTTGTAGCAAGCGCTAATAGATGACCACCACAAGCTCCGTTGTGGCAATCATTTAGCACATACTCTGCCTCCTCTAAGGTTAAACAGTGCCGAAGGATTGAATCAACCCCCTGACGATATAATGTATCATCAATGATGACATAATTTTTAGCGAGGTGACGTAATTTGCGATGTTCATCCTTAGAGAAAGCAGAAGGAAACTTCGAAGTCTGGAGATAAAAAATGATATCTCCGTACCAAGGGTCGAGTGAAGAGATGAGGAATAAATGTTTGTCAGGAAAACTTTCCTCATAAACAGTATCCTCTCCACAAGGCAGCTCGGAAATTAGCTCGGCAAAAACCATAGATTTCTTGGACTTAGCGGACAACAAATCGAGATCAAATTCTTGTAGAATGGCAATCCATCGATTATATTTTCCCCCAATCACTCGCCTACTGAGGACAAACTGAAACGGATTGACTGCTGCCAAGACAAAAGTTTTGCGTAGCAGGATATAATGACGGAGCCGTTGGACTGCATGGACAGCTGCCAAGGCCAACTTCTCAACCGGAGAATAGCGAATTTTAGGACCTATTAAGCCTCAACTCAAGTAATAAATCACATGCTCTGTGAGAGCATCGTCTTCCTGAATGAGAACCATACGAATGGTTGATTCTGCTGCAGTGAGATATAAAAGGAAGTCCCTACCATAATGCGGTGGACTCAAAAGTGGGGCAGAGACTAATGCCTTTTTCAAAGCATCAAATGACCAATGTGAAAATTCATCCCACATGAATGGAACCCCTTTGCGGAGCAAACGCATAAACCCTTTAGTGATCTCGACATAGTTCACTATAAACCGCCTTAAGAAATTAGTCTTCCCTTGAAGACTTTGAAGTTGTCAAATGGAGGACGGGGGAGGCAACTGGACTATTGCCTCTACCTTGAAGGGATCAACTCTAATCCCTTCATTTGACATGATGAACCCTAACAACCAACCGGATGTAACCGCAAAAATGCATTTGCTCGGATTCAACCGGATTTTATAAAAACGACATCGCTCAAAAACCATTCGAAGGTGACTGGGATGATCAGTTCTTTTTTGAGAACGAGCAGCGAGATCGTCCAAGTATGCTTCAATGATATGTTTGATGTCGTGGAAAGCATATGACATGGCCCGTTGGAACGTAGCTCCAGCATTTTTGAGACCAAACGGCATCTTTCTGTATGCAAAGGTACCCCAGGAACATATAAAAATCGTCTTATGTTGATCTTCAGGACAGATAGAAATTTGATTATAACCAGAAAAACCATCCATGAAGGAAAAAATCTCATTGCCCGCACACTTGTCAATAATCTGATCAATGAATGGCATGGGGTAATTATCTTTTGGAAAAGCTTTGTTTAAGTCCCTAAAGTCGATGCATACTCAGATTGTTCCTTGCTTTTTATCTACCGGGACTGGATTAGAAACCCAATTGGTAAGAGGAACAGGGTATATAAAACCTGCCTTGAGCAGCTTCTTTACTTCAGCTATAATGGCTGCTGCTTTCTTAGGATTAACCGGTCGAAGCCTTTGACGAACCGACTTAGCGTTTTCATACGTCTTGATCTCATGCTGAACTATAGAAGGATCAATGCCAAGCATTTCCTCATAAGACCAAGCAAATACATCTCGAAATTCTTTGAAAAGGTCGGTGTAAATTTGCACCTCTTCAGGGGAACATTCAATTCCGATGAAGAGATTCTCAATCACGTTAGGGTCCCTAGAGATGTATATAGACATCGTTTCTGAGATCACCGACATATTACCTTCGGCACGAAAGTGTGTCGAAGCCAAAAGATTCGATATCTTACAAACATCACTAGTGAATAGCTTGTAGAACCTAGCTTCCACTTCTCGCAATGGAGGAAGGAAATATGAACGATGGTGTAAGTCTTCCCAAGGTCAATCTACACCCATCATCACTTCGAGGATTGCTTCTTCAGAAGGTAAAACCGTATCTAAGCAGTCCAAGGTGGAGGTGGAATGAAAGGCCCAAGTCGGGGCCACATAACCCTCAAAATCCTCTTCAGAAGAAGGAGTAGAGTGGTCGTCTGCGGAGTTAACGATAGACTGATATCTAAGCTCAACCGCAGACATAGAGGATGCCATTCCATTTATGTGTCCTTTAGCTAATGTGGCCGTAGGTGAAGGCAAGGTCCAAGGGTCCAAAAAATAATGAGTTTAGAAGAACCCTTCTCGAGGAGACTCCTTAGATGATGAAATGACATTGATTCGAGCGATAGGAGAGGGAAACTCAAAGGTACCCATCAATGAGGAATGCATCCCAACTCCTAGATTCTCAGTAGGCGAGCGAGGGTTATCCACTAAGGGGACAGTAGAGTTAGAAGTGGCTTGAGGATCAAATGGACAATAATCCAACTGATCTACCTTAACGATTTTCCCTTCATGAGGAAAGCAGATGACACGAAATAGAGTCGAAACAACGGCATCCATCTCGTATACCCAATTCCTTCCTAAGAGGAGATTATAGTCTAGGTTAGCATCTATGACCTCTACTTCAACATTGACAACCTTTCCTCCAACATATATAGGAAAGGTTGGGATAATCCCTTGCAGCTTGTGATAATGCCCATCAAACGCAGTCAAAAGTGTGCGTGAAGGAACAGTCGTAGGAGATCCAATGGCCTTCCAGCAAGACATCAACATGATGCACGTGGAAGCTCCCTCATCAATAACAGTGCGAAAAATATTAATCTTTCGGTATGTAGACTTTATCTGGAAAGCCATGTGATGAGGGAGTCACTTTTTGACATTTAACATGTCAAAAGTGAGCACTAAAGAATTGGTTGGATCAACTGCCCCAATTGCCGAGAGTAAGGCACTTCGCTGAGCCGGACACGACTGGAGAACCTCTAAAGCGGACATGGTGCACGGACTCTGGGCCAGATCCTCCACAATGGAATAATTCTTTGCAGCCCTAGCGTTAGGATTGATAGTCGCGTGTTTAGCGGAACCTTTCGGTATCCGTGGTATAGTCTCAACAGGGGGTCACTCAATATGAAGGTCGGTATTTTCGGGAGCAGTTTTATCCTTGGAAGTTTTAGCTTCACCGTAATCTCATGACTGAGTAGCCACATGTACATTAGAACCCATCATGAAAACGTTCGATGATTTTTCCCCTTCCTGGTTGCCCCCTGAGGAGGTACCAGGATTTGAACTCGCGCCAACAAACAATTAATGCCCTTGGGGAAAAGGGTTAGTTAAAATAGCTTGAGAACTAGAAGCCCCTTGCTGCCCTAACAAGCACTGAGCATCCTGAATCTTTGGGCAGAGATGTGTTAAATGGTCCCCATTACACAACTTGCATGGAAGCTTGACTTTCTTTTAGACTCATTTCTACCCCCACCGGCATTATTGCCGGATTTACTTGTGTCAGCCTTCCCATCCTGATTCTTTTTCTTACCTCATCCTTTCTTTTTCCCATTGCAGTTTTGATTTCCTTTGGGGTTATCAGATTGGACGGCGTTAATTGAAGAGGGTTGGGAAGATGAAGTAGTAAACGATGTGACTTGGTTGTTTGAAGCAGTTTGCAATGACAACTGTTGCAATTGGCTCAACAAGTTCACCGCATTCATGTCTACTGATCCAACAATACCAACCCCATGGGGACCTGGCTTTGACTTAGCTATGTCAACCTTTGACCCAGGAGCATCTGGCAAGTATTTTTGCAGGATCCCAGACTGAGAGTAGATCAATTCTAATTGTTGGGCCCTAAAAATGGCTTGCTCCTCAAAGTAAACTCCGGACATCGAGACATCCTTAGAGATCTCAGGTTGTAAATATTTCAAAAGCCATTCGAGACAGTATTCCGGAGGGATTTCAGCTTTTATGAGCCTCTTTCTCTGTCTCCATTCCTGAATATGGTCAGAAATGTGAGTTGTCATGTCCTGACGAAAATTGGCCAGAAGTTCAGTTCTGGCGTCATAACGGACAGGCAACTGGAAATGATTTAAGAAAATATTCGCTAAGTCAGAAAAAGATTTAAAGTTGCCCCTTGGCAACTCTATATACCATTTGGCCACATTACTAGTCAAGGTGCACTGAAAAAGTCTCAACCTAACTGAATCATCAATAAGGGCGTTCGACGAGCACCAAAAATGGAATGTGGTCACATGGTCGCCCGGGTCCTCACCACTCTTCCCTTCGAATTTTGGAATGTCCGAAGGAAGTTTGGTTGGGACAAAAGGCTAGGCCGAATTATATTTGATTGGATCGTTAGTTAACTTTGTGAGGTCTGGCAAGTTCAAAGTTGCCAGAAACGGAAGCCTAGGAGGACCTTGGGGGTTCCACCTAGACTGAGCAGAAATCCCAAAGTTATGAAAAGATGGGCCTGGATTTTGGAAGGCACCAGGCTGCCTGAAGTAACCTACAGAACCAGCTGAACCAAAAGGCATGCCTTGTGATCCAGCATAACTCGGAGTTTTACCAACTATAGCCGCAAAACCTCCATAACTGGCGAAGCTTCCTCCTAAAGGATTATAAGGAGCAGACAGCCCCTGATAAGGATCCCAAGCAGAAGCTAGGGGAGGAATACTTTGGAATGAACTAACCGTGGAGTACGGCCTATTCCCTTGTTGGCCGAGAAACGAATTCCCAGTTCCCATACTACTAAACGCAGGGTTAGCCCAACCCTGAAAAGGATTGCTACCTTGTCCTAAAGAAGAGAAAGGCATAGATCCAATTGTCGGGTTGGAATGTGGTATATGACCACTTCCAAAAGGAAAACCCTGGAATGAAGCCGATCCACCCATCATGGATGTGGCAGCATTAAACGGAACTGACGGAATACCCTATGAACGGGTGCCAAATGGGAAAAATCCAGAACTAAAAGCATTGGTTTGGGAGTTTCCACTCGTAGAAGGAATGGAGGTAGTCCCAACTAAGGACGTGCTAGCAAAAGACACGAATAAAGAAGCGGAGGGGATGGAAATAGTTCCTCCCCCTTGTACACATATTGGAGTTTGCACAGTCATAGCACTTGTAGAAGCCATGCTTCCAGTAGTGGTCATCAATGGTAAGTGCATTATGTGACCTGGACTTGACGGTTGATGTGTTGGAGACCCAACGTACTGTTACACTTTCGGATGACTAGGAGGTAGGGGAGAATTCAGAGCCGCTAACGACTCTGAGAGTTCTTCTACCTCTACGTTATCTTGCGTCCGAAATAGAACTCGAGAAAGTACAGGAGTACTTCTCTCTTGTCTTGTGGAAGTACCAAGTCTATCCTGAGCACCGATGCCCCCGAGGGGAGGATCAATCCCCGATGCGTCAGCTGCTGCGAGACGAAACCCACCGGCAATATTACCTCTGCGTCTTCTAGGTGAAGGCTCTGAACTTGGTGGTGAAAGACCACGAAGTCTTAGAGACTGTCTAGGTGATCGGTCAGCCACTTTAAATTTTTTGTTAAGATCTAACTAAAGACTCAAAAAACTAAAAGCTAGGCCAACTAGGAGCACAGAGCACACACTATAAAGTCCCTAAAGATAGCATCCAGTCAAACAACTTCCAAGTATTTCCGCTCTGGATGATTAGGACCGGACACCAAAAGACGAGAAATTGAAGTAAGGGGCCTTCCAAAGATAATTTGGGATAATGACGGCCCAGTCCTATCATCGAAGGTAACAAAGGAAGTTACGCTGACCTCCTAACAACAACCTGCGCCAGTGCAAGCCCCCAAGCTTTGTAAGGGTGCCCTCCAGTAGTACCGTTGAGAGTGATACAACGTTGACCTCAGGTGCCACGGGATTCCCCTCCGCAGCCACCTATGTAGATCCCTAGGAGTAGCAACTAAGGTTACCAACTCGTATCAGAAGCCAGGCGGAACAGTCATGAGGTAAGTTTGGACAAGTAGGAGAGGGGGTATCTCTCTTCCCTATCTTCACAGACCCTCATGCTTAACTCCCAGATCCAAAGCTTTCCTGGTCTTCCTAACACTATTGGATTTTCACTCACTATTCAGACTCCTATGTTTGACAATTTAAAATGGCCTTGGAGAGTTAACTCTCCACACACCTAATCCAAGGCCCTAAAATACCCTAAAACTTGTTGATGTATATGACTGACAAATATAAATTTCTAGTATATTTTAAATTAGCACTTGATTTTAATGGGCTAGTATTTAATTCAAGGGATGACGGAAGTGAAACTGGTGGTGTTATGACGCAAAAGAAATTAATAAAACCAAACTACATGCACATGCAGTTATTTTTCGTTTTTCGATGAAGATCAATTTCTACAGGGTTTAGAGGAACTTCAAATAAAAGTACAACTTTTTCTTTTCAAACTTCACACTCACAAAAGCTAACAAAACTATAAATGCCCAGAAAGATGCACAAACTAATCCTAATGCAATAAACACATGCAGATGCAAGATTCAAAAACTGCTCTTAAACCAAAAGATGAAAGTTGCTTGTTTATCGATTTTAGATTTTCCACTTAAATGTTTAGATGGAGTATAAGTTTTTGTTTCTTATTTCATCTAAGCACTAAAAGCAAGATGAAGACAAACAAATAGGCACTTCCACTCAACAAAAAGGAAAACTCAATCAAAACAAAGTTCAAGAAAGCAAACAAAGTTTCAAGAAATTTCCTTCAAAAGCAACTCAAAAACGACTTTTCAAACATGCTCTAACAAGAATGAAACTTGATGACCGAAACTTGATGACCTTGGTTCTTTGACTGACACTTAGAAGATTATGTTTCAATCCATCAACATACAAAACATTTCCAGCCTTGACCTTTTCTTTTAACTGAGCAATACCTTTTCCTTTTATAGTTGCAGGAGTATCATTTCCAAAAGAGACTTTCTTTCCTTTTTCTAGAGCAGAATATGAATCAAGTTTTTCTTTATCACCTGTCATATGCTTCGAACATCCACTGTCAATGTACCATAGATTTTCCTGTCCCTCTGCATAAAATGCTATCCCACATCTTTCTGTTTGTGGTTCCTTTATTCTCCATGTTTTGGTGCTTGAGGCTTGTTCCTTTCTCTGCTGAAACCTGCTCCTGCATTCAGAGGCTTCATGACCAAAGTTATT
>APFE030377172.1:4338-43093 GCA_000404065.3 Pinus taeda | reverse complement strand
GCTCGAGAGATCACCCTTCACAGATTCGCTTTCCACTTCACTTTCATATAGATCGAGCTTTTGAAACAATAACCCAATATTTCAGATCTTAAGATATTCAACCCAAAAGCATACACAAGCCAAATGATCTCCTTTGCTTTATATAGGCAAGCTCTTCCTCAAATCATGGACCAATACCACGGGCCAAAACCATAACAAACCAATACCATCAGCTCAATACTAGGGATCAACACGTCTGTCGAGATGCCATGGTCCAAAAACCATAGGTTCAAATTCCAAGGACTAACTACCATGGACCAAAGGTAAGTTTTCCCACATGAAATAAACTTTTATAAATTTTTCTCTACATAAAATTCCGTGAACTTTTCTCCTGCGTACTTCTTAATTCTCATCATATTGAGAGCCATGCCATGGGTGTTGCCATCAAGTACAACATCTGTAACATATAAGCTTACCAGAAACATAATGCCAACAGACCATTTGAGAAGACTTTTCATCAAATGCAGGAAATTTGGGATTTCTTTAAATCCCAAAAAAACACTCTTTGGTTTGGTTGGGACATATAATATCCAAAGATGGAATTAGAATAGATTCTGCCAGAATAGAGGCCATTTTGACCATTACCCATCCTAGAAACATTAGAGAGTTACAATCATTCTTAGGCAAGATAAATTTTCTTAGGAGATTCATTTCAAATTTAGAAGAATTTATTAGAGAAATAAATAACATGTTGAGAAAGAACTCAGCACTTAAATGGACAGTGGATGCAAAATATTCTTTTGAAGCCATCAAGGAAGCCTTAACCAAAACTCGAGCCCTTATAAGTCCTTATTTTCAAAAAGACTTTATATTTTTTTATTTTGCTTCAGAACACACCATTGCAGTAGTCTTGTTGCAAAAGAATGACCAAGGATATGAAAAACCAATTGCATTTTTCAATAAGTCCATAAGAGATGCCACACTCAAATACAAAATTATGGAAAAATAAACATTATCTTTAGTAAAGGCTATCAAATATTTCAAAGTCTATATTTTGTATTCTCACATTATTGCTTATGTTCCAAACTCAGTAGTTAAGGACATTTTGACACAAAATGGACCTAAAGGAAAGAGAGTCAAATGGATTGCCAAAATATTGGAATATGAAATAGAGATAAAGCCTACTAAGCTTATCAAAGGCCAAGGTTTAGCCAAACTCATGGCTTAATCAAACTGTCAGGCCCTAGATATAAACTTCATTAATGTCCTTGATGATCAGGAAGAGATGGCGAGTCCACATATCAGTGAACCTTTTACTAATTCACCTTGGTATGCAGATATTATATCTATATTACTAAATTTACAAGCTCCTCCTGGTTTAACAAGAACTAAAGATATATTTTTGAAAATTAAGTCATTAAAATACTATATTATAGATAATTCTTTGTTTTGGAAAGACAATGGTGGTATTCTTTTGAATTGTTTACTAAAAGATGAAGCTGATAAAATTTTACAAGAATTTCATGCAAGGGATTGTGGAGAACACTTGTATTGGAAAACTACTACTGACAAAATCTTGAGGGCTAGTTTCTACTGGCCCACTCTGTTTGCAGATGTTAAGAAACATGTGACCTCCTATCATAAATGCCAGATATTTGAGGGAAAGAGAAAACTTTTACCCATGCCTCCACAGAAATGCCTTTCAAACAATGGGGTTTAGACTTCATTGGAGAAATTCACCCAGCCTCCTCAACCCAGCATAAATGGATTCTGATAGCCATTGACTATTTTACCAAATGGATAGAATCCATCCCTTCTAGACAATCCATAGACATTGTCATTATCTCCTTCCTAGAAAATAATATCCTGTCAAGATTTGGATGCCCCCAGAAGCTCATTATTGATAATGCAGCTACCTTTAAATCCAAGAGAATGATAGACTTCTGTAATAAATACCACATCACCCTTGGCCACTCCACTGCCTATTACCCTCAAGGTAATGGACTTGTGAAATCCTCCAACAAAAGCCTGGTCAATATCATTAAGAAATTACTAGAAGACAACAAAAAGACATGGAAAAAAAGGTTGGTCAATGCCTTATCGGCAAATAGACTAACTACCAAGAAGTCCATTGGGCACATCTCCCTATCAATTAGTATATGGTATGGATGCTATTTTCCCATCATCTTTGGGAGTGCCAGTAATGAAGATCATCCAGGAGTTGCAGGTAGAACCAAATGATATCCATAGAAGAATAAATCAGACCATACATTTGCAGCAGACCATAGAAGAAGTATATGTAAAATCACAGGTAATCCAAGACAAAATCAAAAAGGTATTTGATAAAAAGACCAAAGAATATGATTTTAACATAGGTGGTAAAGTTCTTAAGTGGGATAAAAGAAGGGAAGACAAAGGCAAACATGGAAATTTTGACTTCTTATGGAAAGGGCCTTGTGTCATTCATGGTTACAAGGGTAACAATGCATTTTTCTTGAGAGAGATAGATGGACTAGATCTACCAGGAGGACCTGTCAATGGTAGAATGATGAAGCATTACTTTTCCACTGATTAACAATAATTCACTTTACTTTGCATCATTATACATAACATTGCAGAATGTTAGATTGGATTGGATGGTGATCTTTTGAAGTTGAAGCCTAAAGAGAAAGCCCTGAGCTTTGAAGGGTTCACCATCATAAGTATCAATAAAGCAGAATCACAGAAGGACAATTTACAAGTTAATTTCAGTCCCAATTCAAAAGCTATTGATCTTTAGAGTTCTTGACATTTAACGTGGAAATGCCATCCCCATGTGGAGCCATTGTTAGGGTCCTATATTAATAGGATTCATAATTTTGAATTGGCTATAGTTGATATTGTAATATTGTACATACCTTTGCTTTTCTGGAAATGTTTTCCATATTAAAAATAAATAAATAAAAGTAAAGAGGATATGTCCTAAAATAAATATCAAAGGATAAAAAGAATAAGAAAATATGAAAAAGTGAAAATATATGAACCCCAGACAAAAACAAATCATGAAAGTGTGCAAGTCTAACTGCCAATACTTTTTTCTTTACTATACAAAATAATGGTTTTGCGCATATTGTGATAAATCCCACAACCCATGATAGTCAAACTGTTTAATCCTTACTACTTCATGCTTTAAATTTCATGTTTATAGTTAGAGAATAAAAGACCTTGCCAACTATTTAATCTTAGCAGATCAGTAGTTAGGTAGAGAAATAAAATGTGCTCATAAGCTTAATCTGAGCCATTGGAAGATATAAGGCTAGAATTAGATAGTTTACCTTTAAAAAGAAAAAGGAAAGAAAGGGTTTGCTAGCTTAAATGCACCCAATAAAGTGAAGAAAAAATGTTAGGGTAAGTAAAGGGTAAGTAGAAGAAAGGTTGCAGAAGTACAAAGTTGATTGAAGCAAAATCACATTTATTATGCTTAATCATATGTTTCAGTGTGCAGGAACAGTTATGAAAGTGAAAGGATGTCACAAGTTGATTTGGCTAACTTCCCTTCATTCCATTTCACCCCCCACTACATACTTAATAATCTCCCCATTATCCCATCATTTCTTAGTAAAATACCCTTTTTCACTTCATTTCACCCTTGCCCCTTGGTTTCACACATTTCCCTAACAAATTACCTACCAAAAGTCATTTCCCAACCTAAAACCCATTTTCCCTAGTGTGAAACCATTTCCCCTTTGAAGAAACCACTTTCCGTTTATTAATTTCCCTATTTTGCCTAAAAATCCATAAAACCCCCTTTTATCCTAAGTCCCCCCCCCCCCCCCCCCCCACCCTCCGCACATTATTTAACTAAACTAACTCACAATTCACATTTTCCCTGACTATAAACCTTTTAACCCACCACCTTGGTGCAGTTAACAAGTCCCTCTTGTATTTTAACCCCAGTCCCACTACATTTAACCCATTCATTACATATTTGACCCCGTTGATTCAATAATTAACTACAGCTTAGTGTAATTATTCCCCCAAGCCCTGCAATTCTTTGCCCCTGCTCTTGCCGCACAACTTCACCGCGTGACAGCCATTATATCTGTCACCCCAGATCTGACGGCATGCATCTATATAGCGTTCATTCACCTCCCGACCTTTACCCGCCTGAGAGCATGCGAGATTTATGGTTTTTCTCAAGCCCCTTTCGGTTACGTGGCATATCCTCGTTAACTCGCATGCTCTCAGGAAAATACCACCCCGCTCCCAAAAGCGGTGTGATGAGGAATGAAACCGCCTCCCTGCGTAAACCCAAAATCATCACTATTCATTATGAAATTCCCCGCCAAATTCTAACTGTTGCCGGTTAAAAGGCGAAAGACACCCATTTTCACCCTTTTTCATTCATTTGCTCTGTGAAAGCCTCCTAAGCTTTCATGCGCCACCCTGCGCCTCTACACCAGATTTGACTGCCAACTTCTCCTGAACATGCTATGCGAGCCCAATTCAACCCTCTAGTGCACAATTGAAGCCATAGTACCCTCTGCAGCTACCATTCACTAGTTTGTAGCCTATACCACCATTTCCAGGTATATTAACAAAAAACTAGAATGGCCCTCTCAATTTAAGAACGTACAATGAATTCAAGAAATAATTAATTGAATTCAATTGATTTCTCTTAAATTGAGAATATTTCCCCCCTAAAATACCTAAACCCCTATCCAAAAAACTTCCAATACCCTATCTTTGTACAGACCTATTCAAAGATTCACTTATACAATCTATACAAGCCTAATTCCCACATTTTGTCCTCGAGATGGTTGCCCAGACCTCTCTAGATGTCAAACCGGTCTCAACCCCTCACCTGGACATTGACCATTTGGCCCTAGCAGACAGGGGTTTCCAAATAAAAGACCCTGTAACTCTAGCCCACCTTCTAAAGATCCACTATTGGAGTAAGGATAGAGTTTCCTTCGGTTATCCAATTTACCCAAATACACATTCCCAGAAGTTCACCCTTTCCTTGTTATTGTACATTTTTGTCATGCTTGTTATGTCCCTAGCCAAAGGGATATTGTTGCCCTAAATCAGTACTTGTTATTCACTATTACACCTGAGTCAATCAACCAGATGCTTCAAATCCAATATAGCCCCAATCTAACCCCTTTATCCATTGGACACCTATTGGACTTATACATCACATTAGACCAGGTGAAAATCAAGCAAAACTTCCAGAATTTTATCATTGAAGACCGACATACTTCTACAAATACCCCACTCTATGCTGCCACCTTCTTCTCAGAGACTGCCAGGCACATAATCACCATCCTCTCATGCATCCTTGGATATACCATAGATAAGCATGTCGGTGATGTCATCTTGGCCTTCTTGTCCATTTTTACTCCAGGCAAGCCTCCTATTATCATGTTTGGTTATGCTCAGTTCATTGTAGATAGAATGTATGAAAAATTCACTAGACTACCCACTAAAAGAGTTTTCAAATACTCTTTAGTGTTGTTTCATATGTTCTTGTATTACCAGAGAGATAATTTCCCTTTGAGCATCCAGAAGCTGGATACCAAGGGAAAGGAGAGATCAGTCATCTACTGGACACCCTTGGTCCACAAGTTTTCAACAGCATTCACCTACAAAGAGTTCATAGAATCTTCTGTATACCCTGTCATGAACATGTTGACTTATAAGAATCAGCCAAGAGATCAAGAGAGTGATACAATTGGCAAAGAACAGCAAGGTGGGAGACTGGTACCTCTACCAGAACCACACTGAGATCATAATCTATGGTTGCCAATTAGCCCCCTATAAGTTGCCCAAATACCTCCCTATGAGGATATTTTCTCTTGAATACTTTAGACAAATCATCAACTCTGATAAGATCCACTTCCTTTCTTATAGGAATAAAACCCAGTTCAAAGTGAAAAACCAATTGGGCCCATTCATTTGCAAAAATAGAGAGGTTGGACAAGAGGCTAAAAGTTTACTACAAAAGATGAAGTTCATAAATAGCTTCATATGGCAGTATGACCCTCAGGGTGTTATAACTAAACTTAGACTCAAGGTCAAGTTGGTAGCATACATCCACCACCCAAGACCTGACATTGAACAGTTTGCTAACCAGGATGAGTGGGTGGAGAACACCTTGATTGATATGGAAAGCACTGTTGTGGATGTAGAGAAAACATTCATTGATCTTGAAAGACAATTTGATCACAACTCTTTCTATAGGTGCCAGAACAAGGGGAGCCAATGAACATTCCTCATGTCCTTCAGACCCCAACCAATGAAGAGAATAATCCTAAGAGGAATAGGGAGGAGTCATCTAACTCTACCATGGAGACTACTGATGAGTTGTTTGAGCCAAGCAAGATGCCCAAGTTGAATCTTGTCTTTGAACAGGAGAAGAACATTGCTTCAGAGGAAATAACTACCACTGAGAAAATGGGGTAGAGAAGTGAAAAAATAGCTACATTAGGTGAAACACAGAAGCCATCAACCTCCAACACACAGATGATAGAGAGACAGCAAAGTATGGAGGTTTCTTCCTTTGTCAGACCAACTGACAAGGAAAAGGATATCAAAAATAGATTCAAAGAGATAAAGATAAGGAATGAAAAATTGTAGGCATAGACATATGCCCAATACCTCAAGCTTACACCACCAAACCAGACCAGACCAGACTGATTTCGGCCTTTGACATCAAAACAGGGAAATGAAGTTATCATTTTTGCAACCCACTATACAGCAACCAAAGACCTCAGCAAATTACAAGAAGACAAATTTTGAGGTGTTGGCCAGGGATGTTCATCCCATTGATCAAATAGAGCTACAAAAATAGGCTGGAGAAATGATTTACTCCACCCTCATAGGAAAGGCCATGGAAGCCTACAAGCCGCAGGAGTCATTGGGAAATGTGACAACCCAATACAAATTGGAGAAGGCTCCCTCATAGGCCAAAGATACCAGGATAAAATCCTTGGAGGACTTGATCATTGAACTGGGCCATGATTCAATTGATATTAAGGCCACAAAGAAACTAATCAAAAATAAGAATGAGGACATAGCATCTCTCAAGAAACAGCTGAAGTTGCCTCCTTTATAGCACCCATAAAACAAAGGAGGTCCTAGAAAGTCAGAGCACTCATGAAGAGATGATGGACTTACTGCTGTAACTGAATGATAAATTGAAGGATATGCAAAAAGAATTAGATAGCTTGATTCAGATCAAAAAATTTATTCTTGATGATGCTCCTGTTGAACCTCATAATTACCCTCTCCTTGACAACTTTTCTCACTTCTTTCCCTTGATTTTCCATAAGATTACAGATCCCCATCAATGATAAATGATAGGTTTTGTCTTAAGGAAGGCATTAAGTGATTGACATGATATATTTTTATGTATTTTCTATTTGAATAATTTTTTGCAAATTAGCTACAGAAAGCATCCTGTAGCTAACTATGTATTCTGAAGCTACTTCCATGTTCTGGCAGGTTCGAGGTGTCAAACGAAGAATCCGACCACATGGGCATCTCTAGAATCGTCTCCACATGGATTCTATCCTAGTCACTCAGCCCAAATCGATAAGAAAGCAAGCTCAAGATCGTAGTCAAAGGTGGAGTCAAACATATGATACACGAAAGCAATAGGACTCTTCGTCTACTCTTTCATGGTTAATCAATAAATCCAACAGTTCTATTGCAGCATTAACTCGAATCAACCACTTGTGTTAACGGTTCTGTTGCAAATATTTTGCTCAAATTCAAGTCATATTTAGCTGATCAAACATTTATGCAGTCCTGTTGTAATAAGTATAGGCCACCTGTAGCTAGTTTTCCTCAAACAAAATTATGATTATTTCCTTTTAAAGACTGGTTGTATAGAACCGAGGGAGGTTGGAAGAATTTTATGTATTAAGTTCAGATTTTTAGCTCTGTATTTTTGGACTTCGTTCCTGTCTATAATATAAAATCGTGTGTTGACCAATGATCATTTAGGAGAGCATTTTCAATTAGTTAGCAAATCAACCCAATTAGTTGCAGAGGGCCCCTGCATTGAAGGAGGTTTTCTTTCCATTCGTTTTTTGTTTAGTTTTAATTTCACTATTTGTTTTTAGCAGTATTTCTAACTTAGGTTGATTTCTTTTAGTTTGATTTCTTTCAGTTTTGATCAATAGCATAATGTTAAAACTCAATTGTGTAGTCTTGTTTCTCCAACACATTTCATGAAAGGAAATGATTTTGTTTCTAAACAGAATAACGTTGAAGTAATGAGAATGCATTGTTGACTAGCTTACTCACTGTTTTGTTATTTATTTTCTAGTTCAAATTGTCAATACACTACGTTAATGAATGTTTTTTATTACCATTTCAAGTTGATATTGAGCCTAGACTAAATGGTTAAACATTCACTTCACATAATGGTTGAAATCAATCAGTTACCTTCTGCATGTTTCATTTAGTTCTCTAGATCATAAAGTACATAAAGTTGCTTGTATTCCATCTCAGGAAGGTTATCTTTCAAAATTGAAGGTTAAAGTAACTAGAAGTACTTCAATTGATTTCATTCTCTATAATTATCTCAACATGCATTACAATTTCACCTTTAATTTTAAGAATTAGACTCATGACTTAGGATTAATGACAAGATAGGACAGATGCTCTGATTTCCTTCCTTTAAATTAGATTTTGACTAGTTTTAGCTCTTGGTTCACCATTAGGAGATTTAGATTCAGTTTCTCATAGTTCAGATTGTACATCATTAGATATCAAAGAACATAAACCCCCAAAACAATATAAAAATACAAAACAAAGAAGTAAGAAGGGTTAACTAAGCACATATAGTGCACTACACTTCATCAGCTTACAAACCTCAGTTGATAATTTATGCAAGCAATTTAGGACACTAAATTGACTAAACATTTTGGCACCATTGTCGGGGAAGTGTAATTAGGTAACCTTATCTCTTACATTAAAAAAAAATGATATGCGTAGAGAAAGAGACTCTATGGATAGATTTATAGTTAGAGGCAGGAGTTCAATTCCTACAACACCACCTACTCCACCAAGAATAAGAAGAGATACACCTCCATCTCAAGCTCATACTACTAGCCATAGAACTCTTGAAGTTCTAAGGTCGGAAATTCAATCAAGAGGATTTCCTACTTCATATACCGAGGTAGTCCTAGAGGAGGAAAATATTGGATCTCCAATAGAAGGAGTAGCCTTTTTCACCTCCACAAGGGAGCATATTTTAGTTGAAGAATTAAGAATACCTAATGAGGAAGAAGAAGTAGAACCTCTCTCCCACATACCATTAATAGAGGAACCAGAGGAAGAGAAATTAACCTTGCAGGTTGAACCTTATACTCACTCTGAAGAAACTATAATGGCAAAAGAAGGAGAGGATGGAGAATTCACACTGTTTGGAGGAGGGGGTAGAGGAAGAGCTAGAGGAAATAATGGAGGAGGCAGAGGAAATAGGGAAATAGATAATTCTTTTCAATTCCCTATAGTTGATGAAGAAACAAATGCCACTGATGAGCCCCAAAAATGGATAATTATATAGGCTCATTCAACCTACTAATTCGACTTAATCCACCCTTCTCATTAGTTTATTGCATGTTTTTTATTATATTTATGCTAATAGAGTGAATTGGGTTAGTCATTATGCCAACAAGTCTAATGTGTGCTTTGTGTAGCCTTTTTGGTCAATTTGGAGACACAATTGAAGGTTTTAATGAGCACTTGGCAGCCAAATTCGTGGGAGAACAAGGGAGAGGATTTGTAGGAAGGTGTCCCCTTCATTTATGGGCCCTTACCTTGAATTCTCCACAATCAGCTCAGAGTTCAAGGGCCACCAAATCAATTAGCACAAGGGCAGCCAAGCAAGTCAAGTAGGACTGCTGTTAACTACAAGTTTTTGGCAGCGGAGTCCCTAAAGTTTAGGAGGACTGTTGGGGTCCTAAATTTGTATAAATAAGAGGGCTTAGGGCCTCATTTTGGTTAGCCATTTGATAGCCAGTAGATAGCTAGTAGTTAGTCATTTTGGTTAGCCAATAGTTAGTCATTTTATAGTTCGATTTTTAGGCAATAGACTAGCTTTGCTTTCAGCACATTTTCAAGTTCTCCTTGTGGACAGTTTTTGGAATGTAACATTTCTTTTGATCAATAAAGATGAATCCAGCTTTGCACCAGCTCTAAATCTCTCTTAGGAGGCTGTAGCTCTTGGGGTTGGGCCCATCTCAAGCGTCCAGTACCTCCTTTGTTTACTTTCATGTGTCCTTGTTGCATTCTTAGAATAAAATCTGCTATTTAGATTTAGACCTTGGTTTGTTATTTAGGTTGTTTTTGATGGGTAAAATAGCTTTTCATGCTCAGATTTAGTTGATAGGTTGCTAACAGAAAAAGCTTCAAGAAAAGGGCCAACAAACATTTGTGGTTTCACCTCTCCCTCAGTGGGATTAGGAGCTGTGACTATGATGACTTTGCTGCCCACCAAAAATAGTGATTTTGCTTTGCCATGCAATCACTAGTGTTTGATTTTCATGTGTAGAAATTGGTTACAAGTTTAGACTTTAATTTTCTTAGTTGCATGAGTTAAAATACATGGTTTCATTGCAGGTCACACTTCTGTTCATTCTCTTTACTGGCAGCTAGCATATTAGGTCAACGTAACTAGGTCTTTGAATTTACAAGTCTTTCTTGGTTCAGATTGGAAAAACAACTTGCAGAGCATCTGTACCACTCCTTCATTTGCTTATTCTCCATCAGCGCCATCCACTCCACCCTCTACTTAGAATCCTTACCTCACGTTTTCCACATTTGCTCACATAACCCTAGTTTTTGTGCAATTATTTCCTTAGCCTTCTTCAAGCCAAGTCAACCTTCTACACCTCCTCACCATTCCATCCACCAGTCCTTAGGCTGCTTTAGACCCCTATCCTACCTCCAGATCCATCCATGCACCTTCCCTCACTCATCCACCTCCTAAAAATCGACTTCCAAGTTTCCTGTAGAAATTCTGGAGTTTCCTGTAGAAATCCTGAAGTTTCCTTTAGAACCCCTGCAAACTTCCTGTAGAAGCTCACAAGTGAGGTTTCCTGATAGCCAAACCTTGTGAGACTCTAGGGACGAGTGTTAGGGACTCCTTAGACCCTCTCTGAACCTTCCCAACCTTTTCCAAGCATTTCCTCTCGCCAATCCACCTCTGCACAGTCAAAAGCTAGTTAAAAGCACATGCATGATAATTCTAACAACTTATTCAAAAATACAAAGATATGTTTTCTTCAGATAGTGATAACTTAGACACATGCATTTTACCTTCCTAGAATTCAATGGCATTCCTTTTAGTAGCTTTCATCCTCTTCCTTGCATCAATAAGACTAGCTGGTAGAATTAGGGTTTGTCAGGGTTTGTGTTTCTTTTTGGCTTTCAGTTTCTTTCCGCAAGTAGATTAGCTTCCTTTGAGTTAGCTTTCATCCATCAGTTAAAAATATTCTTCTAAGAGCTCATAGAAGTTGGCTTAAGCCCCTATCAGACTTGTGCCAGCTGACCAAGTGACAGTTGTGGCAAGAGCTAGTGCTTGTGCATACAACTCCATCGCTTCCAAGTTTGTTACGAACTACGGGGTTGATAAAATTAAATAAGGGAGTTCCAGGAGTTGCAACATTATTGCTGCAATACTGGGGCTCACCAGCCACAATGAAAAATATCTCACCTTCTATCCTCCCAAATTTCCATGGGTTAGAAAGTGAGGATCCTAAAACATTTTTATTTGATTTTGAATCTTGTGTACAACCTATGATTACTTAGAAGACTCTCAAAAACTTAAGTTTTTTCCTTCAACATTGAAAGGAGCTGCTTTGCAGTGGTTCATGGGGTTGGTCAGTCAGTATAGTAGAACATGGAATGACATGAAGAAAGTGTTTTTGGACAAGTATTTGGATTATTGCATGCCTACTGATCACAAGGATGAAGTGTTCAAAATGATGCAAAGAGAGGATGAAAATTTAGAGGATTTAATGGACAGATTCAACTATAACTTGAAAAGAGCAAAGATGGATAATTTAGATGAAGATACCTTAAAAGCTCTTATATTAAAAGACATTAGAGATGAGTGGATAGATATCCTTAACATGATGGGGAAGGAATATATCTCTCAACTCCCATTAATTCACGTAGGAGAATTATGTGTTCATCTCTCAAGAGGGAAATCCAAAACTGGGAAAGGTCCAAGAGATCCTTCTCTTGTTAGAGTAAATAAATCTACAACTGGATCAGTAAGTAGGGTACAAATTTGGAATATGCTTGATGAATTCAAAAAAATTATTCTAAGGAGCCTGAGTGATCAAATAGAAACCCTTAAGTTACAAAACAAGCAGAAAACCGAGGTTGATGCTTTAGCTATTTTCTGTCCCGAATGCAGAAAAAAACACGCTTTAAGAGAATGCCCTTTGGATGCAAAAATCATAGAGACTTGTGTGATTTGTTCAAAAAACCATGAGACCAAGGGTTGTCCTTCAATTTCAGGTCTTAAGTTTGTTTTTCAAGAAGAAACAATTCCAAATTTAGTAGAATCTCTTTGCTTTGTCTCTAGAAGACCTTGGCAAGGGCCACAAAATCAAGGATTTAACAATCAAATGTATCTTCAGCCCCCGCCATATTGGAATTCTTGGTAGCAACCTCGGCCTCAATCTCAACCTTGGGCTCAAGGAATACAAAGTCCTTGTGGAATATTTCTCAATATTATCAATATCCTCCATCATATGACAATTATCCTACCCGATAAATTCCACAACAAAATCAACAGCCACAACTTCAAAATCAGAACCCTCAACTTTCACTGCCATTTCCAAAAAAAACCAACAACCTCAACTTCAAAACCAAAATGCTCAACTCTTACTACCATTTCAGCAGAGACCAAATAAGCTACCTACCCAACCATTACCAAACCCCAACAATAAAAATCCTCAAAATACTTAATGGTGGAAGGACAGCAATTTCCAACTTATATGATCACTCCTCTAGATCTCAATGATGTTCAACTAAGATCTGGTAGGATATTAGAAAAGGAAAATCCTTCTATAGTTATTTAGGAACAAGACCATTCTGAGGAAGATTCTCTACATCCCTATAAAAGTTTTGAAGGAACATCTCTCCAAAACCAAAATACTGAAAATTAAAAATAGAAAGAACCAGTGAACTAAACTCCTATCATTGAGCAACCGGTATTTAATTTTTCACCTCCTTTTTATGAAATATTACAAGTTGATAGAGGCGTAGAAAAGCATATTATGTTGCCTAATTATGATTTTCTAGATGAATTGAAAAATGTATGTATCAAAATCCCTTTGTTACAAGCCATTAATGAGATTCCAATCCTAGCTAAAACAATAAAGGAGTTGAGCATAAAGAAACCAAGAAGAAAAGCAAAAGAAACAAAAAGAAATCACCTGATAGGAAAAATAGCAGACATAATGATGGGAAAAATTGCCATGCAAAAATATGTAGATCCAGGAAGTCCAATTGTGAAAACACATACCAATGGAGTTGAAATTCTGAATACAATGATTGATTTAGGAGCAGATATAAACATCATGAGAAAACAAACCATATAACAACTCAAGCTTCCAAATCTTCTTTATACACCGACATTATTACAATTAGCAGATAGATTTGTAATCAAACCATATGGTGTGTTCGAAGATATTTCAGTGTCCTTAGATTCTTGGGAATACCCTGTTGATTTTATGATCTTAACCCCAAAGAACAATGTAGGAGGACGTCCACTTATATTAGGAGGACCTTGGCTAGCCACAACTGATGCTTTCATTAGCTGTAGATCTGGTGACATGTTCTGATGGAAATTCAACAAACAAATTCACTCTATATCCTCCAGCAAGAACAATCACAGAAATATATGACAAAGAATGGATTGATGATGAAAATAACATTCAGCCTCTCTTTACTATTTCAGATATTAGTGAAGATAGTCAAATCTTGAATACAATGGAAAATTTTAAATCATCTCCAGAATATGAACATGATCAATTCCAAGAAAAATCCAATATTGAATATTTGTCATCTAGGCAGATGTCTCTTTATTTTATGGAAGAATTTGGTAGCTCTACAATTGAAATCTTTCCAGGGAGAACATTGAACATAAATAATAACTTGGAGAAATTAAAACAGGAAAAGCTAATCAAAACATTACAACAACATTCTGCTGCATATGCATAGGAGTATACTGACATGAAAGGAATTAGTCCTAACACTTGTATACATCACATCTACATTGAGGAAAATTGTAAACCTATCAGACAACCTCAAAGAAGGATGAATCCAAATCTTAGGGAAATTGTGAATGAAGAGCTGCAAAAACTATTGAATGTAAACTTCATTTACCCAATTTCAAACAACCAATGTGTTTCCCTTTATTGATAGTGCCTAATAAGAACGGTAAATGGAGGGTATGCATTGATTATTGAGAATTGAATAAATCTCCCCTTAAAGATCATTTTCCTTTTCCCTTTATAGATCAAGTGTTAGATATATTAGCAGGTAAGAAGTATTTCTCATTCTTGGATGGTTTTAGTGGTTATAATCAGATTTAGGTGGTGCCTAAAGATCAAGATAAAACCACATTTACTTTTCCATGGGGAACCTATGCCCACCGAGTACTTCCTTTTGGATTATGTAATGCACCTACAACATTTCAAAGAGCAGTACTACAAATTTTTTCTCATCTAATACATGATTGTTTAGAGGTATATATGGATGACTTTACTGTCTATGGGAATACATTTGAAGAAGCTTTAGAAAATTTGGAAAAAGTTATTAAAATATGTAAGTAAGCAAACCTTTCACTAAGCCATGAAAAATGTTTTATGATGTTTACACAAGGTATTGTTTTAGGACATCGGATTTCAGGAGGTGGAATTAAAGTTGATAAATCTAAAGTTGAAGTCATCTCTAAATTATCAATTCCAAATTGTCAAAAGGATGTTAGAAGTTTTCTAGGATTTACAGGATACTATAGATGATTTATAGAAAAATTCACTAAAATAACATCCCACTCTTCAAATTACTCACCAAGGATTGTGAATTCAATTGGAATCATGATTGCTGGATAGAATTTGAGACTTTAAAAGCAACAATTTCTGAAGCACTCATCTTGGGAGGTGCAAATTGGAAACTACCTTTTCATATTTCAACATATGCTTCAGACACAGCTCTAGGAGCTGTATTAGGACAAAAGATTTGATTCCCTATGCCACCTACTATACAAGTAAGAATTTGACTCCCACCAAGTCAAATTATATTATAACTGAAAAGGAATTTTTAGTTATTGTTCATGCCATCAATAAGTTCAAACATTATATAACAGGCTATGAAACCTTTGTTCATACAAATCACTCTGCAATTAGATACTTAATGAATAAACCTATTACTAATGGCAGGTTATAAGATGGTTATTATTCTTGCAAGAATTCAATATTACTATGCTAGATAAACCTGGAAAACAAAACACAGTTGTTGATTTCTTGTTTAGAATTCAAAATATCAAAGACGACACTCCAGTTGAAGATAGATTTCCTGATGAACATCTTTTTGTAGTGACTACTTAGACCCCTTGGTTTGCAAATATTGCCAATTACTTAGTCATAGGGAAATTTCCTTCACATTTGTTTCCTAGAGAGAAAAGAAAAATCATTCAAATAAGTGTAAGATACTCATGGACCACTAATGAATTATATAAAATGGGTCCAAATATCATGATCATAAGATGTGTTAGGGAAGAAGAAACGCCTGAGATTCTTAAGGCATGTCATGATGAACTGTGTGGTGGACACTTTGTTGATAAGAGGACAGCCTATAAAATCCTTTCATTAGGATATCGTAAGAGGCGTGACAGTTGCCAAAGGGTAGAAAAACCTACTCCTTCAAATTAAATGCCACTACAAATTCATGTACTCATTGAACCTTTTGAAAAATGGGCCTTGGATTTTGTTGGACCAATTAATTCCCCATCTAAGCAAAAGAAGCATATATTGGTATGCACTGATCATGTCACTAAATGGGTAGAGGCTAAAGCATTACCTTTTGCTAATGAAAAACGTGTAGTTAATTTTATTTGTGAGGACATATTCACTCGTTTTGGTGTTCCGAGAGAAATTGTGACAGATCAGGGATCTCAATTTACATCTAAAATGGTGAAGGGTCTTGTGGAATATTAAAATATCAAACATACGAAATCTACTCCCTATCATCCACAAGCAAATGGTCCAATTGAATCTACAAATAAGGTGATTGAAGGAATTCTCACTAAGACTAAGCATCTACATAGAAGAGATTGGGCATAAAGGCTTCTTGAAGCCTTATGGGCTTATAGAACTACATGGAGGAACACAACGGGACACATACCCTATGAACTTGTTTATGGGAAACAATTCACGTTCCCTATAGAGTTTCAAATCAAAACCTTCAAAATGGTAGTCCAATTGGGACTGGATTTATCAGAGGCACAAAAACATAGACTGGAGCAACTCAATGAGCTTGATGAAAGCAAGCAAGATGCAGTTAAAATAACCAGTATAGTCCAACAGCAAAGGGCTAAATGGCATGATAAATATATCAAGGAGAAGAAGTTTCAAGCAGGAGATTGGGCACTTTTTTTCAATTCAAAATTCAAATATTTTCAAGGGAAGTGTCATACTTATTGGCTTGGGCCATATGAGATTGAAGAAGTCTTTAATAATGGAGCAGTAAGGATAAGTACAATAGATGGAAGCAAAATACCTCTTCTTGTGAATGGTCATCAGTTGAAGATATATCAGAAGCCAATTTCAAGAGAGGAATTCATTAAGATTTTCTAGAATAACTCTGAAATGAAGCTAGTGAAGAAGAATTCTTCTTATCCACTAACTTAGCCTTTATTTTTCCTAAAAGAAAATAATAATAAAAATATAAAAAAATAATAATAATAAATTATATGAGTTTGAAAATCAATCATTGATTGGCATACTTATACAGAAAATACAGGGTGAAAATCAGAGATCTCTTACATCCTTTATTTTCCATATCCTTTCTGTAATAAGTAGTGACAAAAATCTACATTCATTTTCAATTTAGAGTCTGCAAATTCATAGTCTCATTCTATTTTCATTTTATTTTACAGTTCTATTTCATCTCACTGACATATTTCATTTACATTTTATTTTTACAGTTTTACTCCATTTCACCCTATTTCTCATTTTATTTTACATCTCATTCCATCTCACTGTCATAACCCATTTCCATTTCATTTTTACACTCATATTCCATAAGCCATACTTCACTTTTCCTTCTTTTTGCATTCTGCAGTTGATTCCATTCTGCAGCTAATCTGATTCTGCAGCTACAACTTACTTATCAGCTTTGGCACAATCGCACAGCTCACAAATAAATCATGAATGCAAGAAATTGAAAAATCAAGTTTTGGAGACCAAACATGCTAAACAGTACCTACGGGTAAACACCAAAAGAGTTATCAAGTAGAAATGTTAAGTTCTAAAGGTAAAATATAGAAATTCCCACTATAGACCAACAGATAATGCAATATACTAAAACACAATACAAGATCTACTTCTACAACATTTTGTGGAAGCTTAATCGAATTGAGCAAGATCAAGAGAACACATATAACTAAGAATGAAAAATCAATCACACATAACACAGAAGAAATAAACCAAGTAAAGCCTCAGCGTAAAACCCCAATCTCTGTATTATCATACAAGTGGAAATATTGTTCAAGTTACAAAAAGAATCAGCTCTCAAGCTAACCTGCTCTCTCTGCAATCAAACAATACAACTCACAAATTGAATAGACAGTAGATATGTCCTCCTCAAGCCCTCCAAGCCTCCTATTTCCTTGCGCAGTTTTTCTTGGGGTCCAATGAAGCCACATGTGTGAATTGGCCTCATCACACTCACAAAACTTGAAGAAGGAACTACACAATCCTCAAGGAAAGAATTCCTTCTGCATGCAAGGAATATTCACAATGGAATATTCTAGCAACTGATAGTACACTACCCCTCCATCTGATCTCAGCTAGGTCTTTGTATGAATTGACATGCATAAGTTATTAATGAGAGAATATTCAGTTATTTGAAGTGCAGTAGTTACATGCATGCATGCATTAACTAACTGAACTCACATTAATTCAACAAATTGTTTGACTTAATCTAACTGGACTTGACACAATTAACTAAGCCAACTAATTACAACTCATCCTCATCTCTTTAACTGATGGATAAATTCCTCAATTAATGGAGAAACTATTGCATGTCCCCACATAGACTTTATGTTTGAATTTCCTTAACTAATTAACTTATGGTGAATTAATTAATTATTTTACAAACAGCTTCTAAGATCAAATTCGAATTTTACTTCTCTATTTTAGTTTAGGGACTGACTGAAATACGAAGGTATCCCGAAATGCTATTTATAGAAGTACTAAATTTAGAACTTCTATATTTAGAATTTCTTGTTGCTATTTTCAACGCTCCGTCTCAACAAGAAAAGAATTATCAGTAACCCCAATCCTATCTTTGTGGAACTTGAACTTGCATTTTGACAATGCCTTAGTCAAAATATATGCATCTTGTTCCTCGGTCGAAACGTGTAGCAACAACATGATCCTCTTAACCACATATTCTCGAAGATGGTGATACTAGATATCTATGTGCTTGGACCTGTCATGAAAAACTGGATTCTCAGAGAGTTTGATACAACTCTAGTTATCGTAGTAGATCACTGTAGGATCCATCCTTTGACCAAACAATCCCACTAGAATATTCTACATCCAAATGGCCTCACATGCAGCCTAAATAGCAGCCATGTATTCAGTCTCTATTGAGCTAAGTGCAATTGAACTCTATTTCCTACTGTACCAGGAAACTACAGCTGAACCAAGGTTGAAGATTCCTCCAGAAGTGCTCTTCTAGTCTGATGGACTCCCTACCCAATCCGCATCTATGAAGCCCTAAAGTTTCACTCCCTCTATCCATTTGTACCACAATATGAACTGAGATGTGCCTCTGAGATATCTCAGCACATGCTTTGTTGCCTTCCAAAACAACTTGATAGGTTGAACCATAGCTTGACTCACCTAGTTCACTGCAAAGCATAAGTTGGGTTGTGTGTTCACCAAATACATAAGTGAACCCACCAGCTACCAATAAATAGTAGCAACTACTACCTCACCTGAAGTAGCATCCTCCTTCCTCTAGTTCCCAGCTAGAGGAGTCTGCATGGGCTTTCACTTCTCCATGTGAAAGTGCCTGAGTATCTCATTAGCATACTTGCCTTGAGACACAAATACATCATCATCTTTCTGCCACACCTCAATACCTAGAAAGTAGTGCATAAGGCCCATGTCCTTCATCTCGAACTGTCTTGAAAAGTCCTCCTTGCAAGACTATATCAGCTGATATCACCTATCAAAATTAGATCATCAACATAAATAAAAATGATCAATGGTTTACCTTCTACCATGATGTGGTAAAGGTTTGCATCTGCTTCACTCTTGGTGAAGCCCAAACCGGTGAAATAACTGTCGATCCTAGTGTACCAAGCACAGGGTGCTTGCTTCAACCCATACAAATCCCTCTTGAGTTGGCATGCATGCGACTCACAATCGAAGGTCTCAAAAGCCTCTGGCTACTCAATGTACACCTCCTCCTCAATCTTCCCATTGAGGAATGTTGTCTTCACATCCATCTAGTGGATCTTCCACCCCATCTAAGCTGATAGTTCCAATATGGGGTGGAAGATTGACTATGTCAATGATATTTGACCATCCATTTAGGTTATTTTTTAACAGATTGATTTGATAAAGCAGGTTACAGAAGCCATTCAAAAAGTTAAAGAAGAACTTGGATATATGCCAGAGGAGGCAGCAAGAATCATCCACTTCCTCAACTCCAAGAACAAGTATGAGCTGCAAGAGCTAGAGATACCTGATAGGACAGGTACAATTTTGGAAGTTAGAAGAGTCCTCACTAAGAAGAATTTGATGTTGAACTTGGAGGATAAGTGTCAAACCATGCAACTGGGCATTGAAAGGTTCATGGTTAAGTTCGAACTTTTGAGGCAAAAGGGATTACCTAATCCCTTAGTTATAAATGATAAGTTAATGACACAGGAGGATTACAATAAGAAAATCAAGGAAGTGGCTAGAGATCAGGTAAACACTTCATCCATGAAGGGTATACCAACAAGCAAAGTATTATACCAAACTTTTGAAAACTTGTTTTACCTCCAGCTTGAGGTAAAACACCTTTTTGTTAATAAGCCTACTTTTTCCAAATACACAGAGGCAGATGAAATATATAGAAAGATGCTCAATATCCAATTACGAGATGAGGAAAGATGGGAAAAAATGAATGATTTACTGTAGTAAAATAGAAAGTAAAAATTTAAGTGTACAGTAAAAAGTAAAAGAGCACAGTGAAAGGGTATTGACACATCAGCAAGGTCAAAGTGTATCAGATGAAAGTGTATCATATGAAAGGTCATAAGTAAAAATGACATCTAGCGTGAAGACCAAACAGCTTAAAGGACAAAAGATCAAAGAATAAAAGACAACAGAACACAAACAAAAGGGACATCAAACAACAGTTCAATAGTTGTCTCTATCTTCTTACATGAAGATATTTCCTTTTCCTAGATTAGTTCTCAATGCAGTTTGAGATATTTTGTAAATTCTTTTTGTATAAATACTTCATAATTTGAAGTATTGAGTGTGGATTGCTATACATTTGTAGAGTTATTTTGATCTTAAACTTAAGGGTGATAGTACCATTTTTCAAGTCAACGAACTAGAGAAAGTAATAAAAAGATTGCACTAGAGGATTCATGAGATGAGCTATTGCAGTGAAATATCTTCTTTGTTTGATTTTGTTACCTTCTTATGTATTTCATAAACTTAATTGTTTTCTAAATTTGAATGAATTAACTGGAAATATCACTCAGTATTTGTTTAGGTACACTCTGTTTTGCATAGTTACTAATTTATATGTTTTGCTCTGATACCCAAATTTGAGAACCCTTAATTGCTCTCCCATCTCGGTTGACCTCTTTCATTCTCTTCGTGATCCAGCCTAAGGAACCCTTAATTTCTCCCTGGATCCAATTGGAAACCATTTCACCTTCCAGCCTTTGAGATCTGCAGTAACTCCTCTATCTTTCCCTCTAGACACTATTTTTAGAGCTTAATCTAGTCTTGTTTGTCTGAAATTTGACCCCATATCCCAACGGTAAAAGACAATCCTTTTTCATCTAAGTAAGTGATCCCACCACCCAATTTTAAATCAAAACCCAAGCACAATCATAACTAGCCTAAAACTAATTAACTAAAAAAAAGTTAAATAAAAAAGAGAGAACCCTCTCTTAGATTAGGAAGGCTAGGTGCTGATCTCCAAAAGTGGTTTGTGGTTACCTCTATCATTTCTTTTTCTGACAACTTGGAAGAAATTTTGGAGTGATAACATATCCCACCTGCCTATGTAAGTTGATCTTGTCGAGTAGAGGGACATTTTTCATGTCTAGAGAAACATTCAAAGCCATGAATTGTGAGCCTGATGATGGTAGTGACTCTGCCAAGGGGTGGTGCAGAAAGAATTTCATTTGGTTCCTCTCCAAGTCCACAGAAGCCAAGAGTCTAGTCTGATATGGGACTAAATGTGATGTTATTTTTGGTTTCATCTCTTCCCTAAGCTTCTTATTTATTTCTTAAATTTCTTTCCCTACAGGCGAACTGGGCTCTTTCATAGTTTCACTCCCCGGAGAACTCAGAATGGCTACCTCTGAAGATGATGAGGTAGCAGCTTGCGGTGGATCTTCTAAAGTCACCTAGAAGCCTAGCTAGTTTACTTTTATCTCCACCAACTTAGTTTTAATTTCCTCTTCCTCTGCTTCTTGGGTCTTCGCTTTCTTGTTGGTGTGAACGTCCTCCATCTCCATGTCCTCAGTTTCATCCATGGTCCTTTTATGTTCCTTGTCTTTTGATGTTGGAGTCTCGATATCAATTTATGTGTTAATGGGCCATGAACAAAAGTTAGCCTTCCATTCAATCTCGGGCCTAGATTTATGATCATAAGTTGAAGCATTAATGCTATTTCTCTTCTTTACAGTGACACCATGAGGGTCAATGTCAAATATCCCCCATTTCAAAATTCATTTATTTCAGTAACTCCTCGGCTGCCTAAAAGGCCTGCTTGGTGTTAACAATGAAAGGGCCTACTAGCTTACCCAACTTGAACATATACCCTTTTCTAGTAGGGACAAAATTGACTAGGTCCATATTCAGGCTCTGTCTAATAAACTCGGGGAAAATATCCTCATTGGCATGAACACATGCAGGTGATAAAGAGGAAGCTCACACCCATAAACCCTAATATTTGTATATTCCTCAAACAAATACTATTCACCCACCTTGGTGTCCTTTCTAAGCTAGAGGATCTCTTCCTGCTAGGGAAGGATCCTTGGAGGGGAGACATTATGAATGATTTTGTGAGAAATGTTATGTAAGAGGATATAAATTGGGAATAGTCATCCTTGTTTGGTTTCCTCCTAATAGCAACATCTCAATTGAAGATAGACTTCCTTTGCTTTTTTGGGGCCATCAAACTGAGACCTAGGCACTCAAATCATCAACATGAGTGTATAAGAACAAATGAAACATTAGGGAATAGTATCTGAAGAATGAGGTGGTAGAAAATTGGTGCAACTATAATTTGATGGACTCGTCCAGGAAATAGGGTACATCTAATAGATGGCATGGATGCGTCATCTCTCTCAGAAAACCTATAGTGGCTTTAGAAGCAATAGTAGCATCATATTCTCCAAACATAAGATAAAATATGGTGAGGATGGGTTGCACTGCCTCTATAAATGTAGATATTTAGAAGGTTTCAGTAACAAGAAAGGATTGGTAGCCAGGGGCTAGAATCATTTGCAAGAAGGCATGTTGTTCCCCAACTGAGAGTGCAGCGTAACTATAAAATAAGGTGGTTTTAGTGAATTGATGGGGCTTAGGAGAAGCTAGGTATACCAGGGATTTCTAAATCAGTTGCGGGGTCACCTCCAAGATTTTGGCTGCAGTAGAAGATATGAAACAATTTTTCTTCTCAACATATGATGCAACCAGCTAAGAAATAAATTTGGGGAAATGATAAACAAACGGTGCAATTTGATAATATAGCCCTGAATAAGCTACTCAGAATGGGTCTTCTCCCTAGCCTGGTGTCCATACATGTCGAACCGAAGGTACAATAGGTGGTAAGGACAGGGTGTGTTATAGATCTGATCCAAAAATATAAGATAATGCAAATATACCCAGAAATAATAAGATAGAAATGCTTTACTTTATTGATCAAACCCTTAAGGTAGGGCAACACCATACATTCACTCCTTAAGGAAGGAGAACACTCCACAAGCCATATGCCTATTCATACAATAATCCTTGACACCTCTCAACGAGGAGTCTCTAGCCTCTATATAAACTTCATATATACAATACCATGGGTAATTACCATGTTTCCCTCAATACCATCTATCTAATACCATGGGCTTATTACATTATTGTTAACTACTTGTGGTCCCTTACATGATATGGGTTAACCACCTTATTTATTAGTATGGCCCATCCCATTATTACATTATTCCCTTGGGTACCTCCCTTTGTACCCCATATTATCCCCCCTAGGTATACTATATTCCACCCCCCTTAACATGTTTCGTCCCCGAAACATGGGAAGAAGACAAATAATAAGATCTATTCAAAAGAGTAGTCCACTGGTACCATGCACGTGCATCTATCCATCCAAGAGAAAGGTAAACCCTCGATCTCACTGGTGCCTCGCTCGCTTTAGATGGAAGTTGACTGTGGCATCTCTTCTATGTTGATGTGTAGTAGGTGGATCTTCGCTCCTCGCTATCTGTCATGCAGGGGTTGTTGTCCTTGTGCCTAATTAGTTGCCATCTTGTTGGTTGTTTTCTGGCGGGGTGATGTGGGTGGCGATATGCTGAAGTGTTAACCGACGATGTATTTTTCTTTAATTCACCACCTAATGGAGCCTGATTGGTATCTGGTACCTGTTGTGGTGCCTGTAGTTGTTTCTTATTTTTCAATATTACTTCAACCACTGAGTCCCCCTCTGATGTAACAGTTTCTGCTTCCACCTCTACCTATTTTTCTGGTACCTGGTTTGATGTTTGTGTGTGGTTGTCGACCATCAATGGCTCATCCTCTGATATGTCAGTCCCTGGAACATCTTTTGCTTCAACCTCCATGGAATCTACCTGTTTATTGATGGAAATACCCTATAATGTAATTTTCTTCTTTTTATACCAGAGCTTCAGGAATTTCTTTTGCACATTAATATTGGTAGTACCCACAGATTCCATCCAGGGATATCCCAAAACAACATCCATGTTATCCATATCTAAAGTATAAAAATCACCATGTAACACATACTTATCCATAGAAAGCTTCAAATCCTTATAAACTTGAACATCCTCATCATCAACCTGTGTGTTTTCAATGTATTCTTCTGGAACTTGCAATTTGTTTACCAAACTAACATTGATAAAATTATGCTTGCAACTAGGATTTATAGACACAACGATCTTCTCCTTCTGAATCAATTCATGAACCTACAATAAGGAGACACTAGTAGAAAATAACCCCACACATGTCTCATTCTCCTTTTTTCTAGCATGAGACCATTTGTCTAAAAGGACTCTTTCAAATTCTGCATCTGAAAGTTTGGTCAACTTCTTGTTGTCAAGTGAGAACCACCATTTGGTAGCCTCATCTTTAAAACCAAGCCACACTGAATCCTTCCAACCTTTTGCCCACACCGACTTTTTTTTTTTATATATTCTTCAATAGGAGGACCATTATCTTTTCCTATAAAACATAGAACCGCCATGAAGAGGGTTTTGAAAAAAATTCACTTACTTGGCAAAAATTTGAAATGGCCACAATTCCGTCAATATTGCTCAGAATCCCTATTATTACCTATTTTCGGAAATGGAGCAACCACTCTGCATCTTCTCATATGGTAGAAATCTCGATCTAGGCACTGGAATTTCCTATTCGTTCCGCAACTATCCTGTCGGCACAAAAATTTGCTGAAAAGAATAGCTGATTTTAAATCAGCGATATCTCCCTCATCCGAAATCCAATTCGACTGATTTTTTTTTGAAATTGGGTATTTTTTCAAAAATAATCCAGATCCGTAATTAGATTCTGCAAATTTTGCACCAAAAAGTATAGATCTATGCCACAAACTTGCTGCCCTGTTATAGACATATTTGGGCACTGCAACCCCAATCATATATGTCCATAAACCAAGGCTTCTAAGTCCCTAAAAGTTTTGTTTCATACCCTAAAGGAACAAGGTCGGCTAATTACATCATCTCCCAGAAGTTCTCCATGGAAAACTGCTCAGAACTGGTCAAAACTGGACCATACAGACTGCTCAGTGCAAAGGGTGCGATGCATCTCACCTGCCACATGCAAAAAGTTCTATGCATACTAAAAAGCCCTTCTGTAGGGTGCGATGGGTGAAAGTAGATAAATGGCAGAGAGAGTTTGCAATGTGGATGATCATGGAATCTTCCAGAAACTTCTCCTGTGACACCTGCCTCTGAATTCGCCCAGGGATGAGTAAGAGATCATGAATCTCCAAGTGGAACAAAGAACTATCAGAGAGAGGACACTAATCAAAATCCCAGAAGCTGACTCATCCCCTTGCAAACATCTATATATGGATCCCTCATCCCAGAGATCCAGAGGCTCGAATCTTGTATCTTGTAAGGACGTGTTGTTGGTTTCCTAGTGGAACATCATAGTGTTGGGTGATCTAAGCTTTGTAGGTTTTAACCCGGTACAGAAATTACCTGCAGACGAATTCTAAATCATAGGAAAAATAAAAATGCGAGAGCATAACACATAAAACACATATATACAGAGATGCCCCACTGGATCCCAAAACCAAGACTACCAGCTTGATTTTTCATTATGTTAATTTCAATGTTACAATACATATTTATACATGCCGAAGCATCCAATACCATGGGCCAAAAACCATCGCGTCCAAAACCATGGACCGAAAACCATCGCATCCAAAAAACATGTGCGAAAATCATGCACAAAACCATAGGTGGGTCTGCCCAACCAAACATAGGGTCCAAAACCAAAAATTTTCGGGGCACTGCCCCAGACCCCATAAAGTGGGGTTACGGGTACCCCTCAAACCCCCTATAATGTAGGTTTTAACCCGGTACAGAAATTACTTGCATACAAATTCTAAATCACAGGAAAAATAAAAATACGAGAGCATAACACATAAAACACATATACACAGAGATGACCCACTGGATCCCAAAACCGAGACTACCAGCTTGATTTTTCATTATGTTCCTTTCAATGTTACAATACATATTTATACATGCCGAAGCATTCAATACCATGGACAGAAAACCATCACGTCCAAAACCATGGACCGAAAACCATCGCGTCCAAAAAAACATGTGCGAAAATCATGCACAAAACCATAGGTGGGTCCGCCCAACCTAACATAGGGTCCAAAACCAAAATTTTCCGTGGCACTGCCCTGGACCCCATAAAGTGGGGTTACGGGTACCCCTCAAACCCCCTATTAACTATGTGGAAAGAATATAACACAACCCAACAAGATTTTCATGAGGTGAAGAAGGGCTTTCATGCTGGGAGGATGACACTGGGTCAGATCAATGGGTTATAATCCTCTCTTCTAATCTTTATATCAATAAAGTTATTCAAGTTTTCCTCCACATTCTTGTATATTTGATGATATATGCATTTTTGTGGTCAATATATATCTGGTCCTATATTGTTTATGATTGTAGATCTCTATACTTTGAAGGTATTATGTTAACTTGACTTTACAGGTACTCATTGAAGCGGGGTAATCAAGGAAGGAGCGGCAAAGATCTGTTGGAGGGGAGAAGAAACAAGCAAGGAACCAAGCGAAAGATTGAGGTTGGTATTCTTTTCTCCTCTCCTATCTACTTCTCATAAAGAAAACGAAAATAACTTTAGTTTGTTTGTTTCTAAGATAGCTACCCATCTTAGTGGGACTAGCAGCTCTGCATGGACACTAGATGTCCCGATAATAAACTAGCGACTCCACTGGGGAGTGAATAGCTTGTTTGCTTGCCTATATTTGTTTGCTTTATAAACTACAGATGAATCCTGAAGTCAAGCCAGCTAGCCTTCGAACTGCATTTGCTATGCAAAAGCAAAATAGATCAATGCTGCTTCAGTCTATCCCCGGGTTTTGTTTATAAACTAAACAATTGATTTGCAAACATCCTAACTACCCTGGCGGTGGCTCAAGTAACCTCATTAGATCAGCCCCTATGATTTGTATTTACTGACTATCATTAGCTCGGCCTAAATCCCTGAACTAAGCTGCAAACTGTGACCAAGAACCAAGTTGAATTCTCGTCCCTGGACCATCGCACCTTCTCTTCTTGGGAATCTAGATGCATCACACCTCCCGTAAGTGCAGTGGGTGAGATGCATCGTTGTTTCCCTGTGTTACAGGGGCGATGATCATATAAGACTGTTTCTGCCTCCAGATTTTGGTTTTTAGTTCACTCTCTTCAACTTTATTTAGGAGTTTTGTTGTCTGTGATCAATATACCACTGTGGGAACTCCCTTCCTTTGCATGATTTAGCCTCCATTGTACAAAGAATTGTAAATATTTTTATGTATTGTTCGCCATTTACGGTTCTCCTTTACAAAGAAGTAGCAAAAGCGAACTGTCGTCTTTTGATTTGGAAGTGTCGCAAGTGTCGTTTTCAGTCAAAGAAAAGAATCCTACTGTTCTTAATGATCGATTACACTGTTACTCTTGTATTTTATTTGAATTAATAGTTTTTCAAGTGTCAAAAGCAGTTTTCAATTCAAAATCGCAAAGTGTCGTCATTTTCTTCCTTTCATCTTTTGAAAAGAAAGTTGTTAGTATTGTTGCTTTGGAAAGATAATTCAAATTTGTACTTAGCATTCTTTTTGGCATTCACACATTAAGAAGCGGAAAACAAATACATGCATGTGCATTTGCATTTAGACTGCTTGTTGATTTTGATTTAGGACAGTGCATCTAGTGTGTGCTCTTTGCTCTATGTTGAAAGTATCTCGCTTCTCTTTCCTTAGTAGCTAGGATTTTCATTGCAAAAAGAAGATCAAACAACTATTTATCATCTTAGATTGCATTTTAGGAATTGTATATCTACATCACGCAGTGAGCCTAAAAGGAAAAATTCTTATAAAATATCAACTGTAAAATAAATTCAATGAACATAAAAACGCTTTGGAACCTAACGCACAACATTTAGAAGTCTAGGCTAGAGACGTATTCCAGTGTTGTAAAGCCTAGTAACTATCGCTTTCATTGTAGGTTGGGTGATTCCTCCTCTTTGAGACGACAAGTGCCAGTATGGACTTGTGCTCCCACGTACTATCGAGTATATATTGGGAGACCACAATAGGCTATATCATTTATCCTTAGGAATTCGTGTCTACTGCCCTATCGATCGCAATGCACTGAACACAGCTTTCAGGAAGATTGATTGTCGTACCATAAAAAGTATTCTGCAGTTTTGCGATTGGTTTGGCAATCCCTCTGTCTAGATTTCCAGAGTAGTCTCTTTCATTCCTTTTCAGATTCCTTAAATGAAAAGTTCCATCTGAGCACTTGTCACTTCAAGCTCATTAAAAATCGAAGGCAACTAGAGTCATCTTTAGCTTTTTCTCGACTCTTAAAAATTGAAAAAGCAAGTTTTGTCAAAGCGTCTAAAATTCTTTTAATTCGGAATCACTTTTTCCCCTTTATTTTGAGTTGATCGAGTAATCCACAATCGTGGAAGAAAATCAATCGAAACCTCGTCGTTTGCGGAGGTTAACAAGTCAACCATCTTTGACTCTGGAAACGAAACTATTTCGAACAAAGCAAACTCGTTTAACCGGATCAAAGTCCCCTGGTTTGCTTGGAACTTGTGTTCCAACATCCTCAGGGACTCCGGTTACTCCAACCATCTCTGGTACCCCTACCTTTACAGAAGAATTTTTGCGGTCACAAGAGGACATTAGAACTGATCCTAGTGTGACAGTAAATGCTTCTATTCCTTAACCAGCTCCATCTATAGCTGATTCGAAAGGTGTTACCCCTCCAACAACTGCCACTACAGAGTGTATACCTTCTTTGGCACCAGAAATATTTTACAGACCTAACGGTCTACCTCTCCCACCTTGATTGATTGTTATAGAAGAGATTGTGGAGGATCCTCCATCCGGTACTCCATTGCATATCCTTCTTCATCAGAAGTTAGTCTCCCTTCATCGCAAGTTCTTGTAGAATCGCTAGGAAATCTTTTGGATAGACTAGATATGTCTGAACAACCGTCGACATCTAGGACTGTGTCAATTGACGCAGCAGCAGCAAAACCTTCTGCTACTACTCCAACAATGTTCGTTGGTGTACCATCTATCCCAACTAGCTCTCAATCGCTAGATGGAGTCCATCCAGGGACTATTTTGACAGTATGGTCTGTTCCTGTTTGTTCGTCTGGAATAATATCTGAAATCTCTTATGTTGAGTCTCAACAAATTTATCCTTCACAACAGTATCAATTTGGGCAGTCTGGTCCCCAAAGGCCAATCATTCCTTTGAGCACTGGATTTCTGCCGTATGGGGGGCAGTATGCCCTTTCATTGTTTCCTCCGGGAGAACAACCATATGAGAGTTCGCAACAGAATTCGGGTCATGCTGGAATTACATCCAGCAGTTGGGTGCCAACACTGCCTCAACAACCAAGAGTTGTATACTTGATGCAACAAAGTCTACCTATGTCTAATATCCCCACTACATTGTCTATTGTGACGGTGTCGCAAGTACAAGCGCTGCCTGTTGTATGTCAACCTCAAGTTTCTCAGGTCGTAATACAACGGCCTCTTATCTCCACGACGCAACCACAATCACCGATCAGTGGCTCCTTAACTGGAGTGACCTAGGCTCAAACAGGTATTATTATCCCTCATCTTGGTCAAACAGCCAGTATTGGACAACAGCAAATGGCTTCACAACCATGGCAGGTACAATATCAATAACCACAATTCCAACAAGCTTGCCAAGGATCTGAGCAACAAATCTTTGTGAGTAATGGGCAGTCGTATATTCAAAATGGCCAACATCAATCATATCATAATGGTTATGCCCATCAACCTTACCAAAGTCATCAGCATCAAATGCATTATGCTGGTATGCAAAGACCCACTGCTCAGTCAATCCCATCTTATCCTAGGTATGCTTCGTCGAACCTGAATCAACAGTTTCCCTTCATGGTGACTTTAGAGTTACCGGATCTAAATCGGCTAACGAACGATCCAATTGCTTATGCCCCTTGGTGGCTGGCGATTCCTCGTAAACTTCCGTCAGATATTCCTAAATTTAATGGAAATCCGGATGAAGACCCATCAAATCATGTGATGACCTTTCATCTGTGGTGTTCATCCAACACTCTCAATGATGATTTGATTAGGCTTCACCTTTTTCAGTGAATGTTAACTGGTCTGGTAGTGAAATGGTACATCGAATTGCCTAGAGCTTCATTTGATAACTTCAGCACCCTTGCCACAACCTTTTTAACCCATTTTCAGTTACCAATAAGGTATGAAATAGGACCAGAACTTCTTACCAATTTCAAACAAACGACAAACACCCACATATCTGATCATATTTATGAATAGCGATGTCATCGTAGAATGGTAAAAACATATGTTCCTGACAGCTGCTAGCTGAATGGTTTATTAAGTCATTGGTACCTTCTATCACAAAAGATGTGGCAAAGGGAGGGGTCGTCACTGAAGAGCAAGTCATTGCTCAAGCGCAATATCTAGACTTGATCTATACTCAGTCTGGCATGCTCTATGACAAAATCCCTGATGCTCCTAGACCGAAGTTTTCCATTCCTCCTCCTCCTAAATCAAACAAATACGCTCATGTCGGCAATGGTGTGATAGGTATGACTAGCACGAAAACTGTAAAGTCTACATCAAAGAAAGCTCGTAGGGTTTCTAGTCAAAATGAAAATGAAGAACTTCTCGCCTCGGAAAGTAAACGCCGTGTCGACTGAAAAAGGCAAAGAACCGAAGCAACCAAGAGGCAAGAAGAAAAAGAAAGGGAAAAAGAAGAAACAGGAGGAGTTGTCTCCTGAAAAATCTTCTACAAACCCTTCTGGAGAAAGGAAACCAAGTCATCCATGCTTTATATGCGATGAGGATCATTGGACAAAAGACTATCCACATAAAGTTGAGCTTAGAAAATTCTTGAAGAATTTAAAAACCTTAGCGGTATTGATTGATCCGTTTCCAAACCCAGGAACCAATCTAGTTGCTAGTGACAATGCTTCCCCATCCCAAGTGCTTATGTTGTCCATTTCAAAACAAAAAAATGATGCTTTAATATCGACAAGGAATAAAGATTACGGGAATCCACAGATGTCGAACAACAAGACTAATGATCAACCTAATAGTTCGACAACAACTTCGACCAAAGTTGTGCCACCCATCATTCACGAGCTAATGATAAACCGCCAAAGGGAGTAGTACACAAACCGACATTTAATCCTCGTGCCAGAGCAGCACAGAATTATAATATAGTAGAGGACCTGGCCCAATCACCGTCCGCTATGTCGACACTTGAGATACTGCAAAACTGCCCCTCCCAGAAGCAGGCTCTATTATCAGCAATAGGTGGGATTGACCCAGCGGAATCCAATCTTGTGACCTTTAATCATAAAGGATATGACCCACAGTTACCAGCTCAGCTCGCTTTCCTTATTCAAGTGAAATCACTCAAAAAAACTATTCATCGAAAAATTATTGATGAGGGGGCATCTACATGTATTATGTCGATGAGTTGCTGGAAAACTCTAGGTTCACCACCCTTGTCGTGATTGTCAACGACGTTAAAAGCATTTGATGGATGAACATACACTCCATATGGAATTTTAAGTAACTTGAAGTCAATCTGGGGGGAAAAACAGTAGAAATTGATGTTGAAGTTATCTACGGAAACCTTGATTACAACATCCTACTGGGAAGGCCTTGGATATATGCTATGGCTGTTGTTTTGTAGACATACTTCAAAAACATTGCATTTCCTTTCCAAATAGGAATTACAATCATCGACCAACAAACATTTCTCCCAATAGTTCACAAGTTATAGGAAGCATTCCAATGATCCACGGAAGCTCTCAGCCACTTCAAAATATCAGAGTAGGCCTACTAAAAGACCCTACATTGATGGGTACTTTTTCCCTACCGCCTCCAAGCAATCTGGCAGAAGTGGCCATGGTGGGAACCTACAATATGGTGTCTTCCATTCAGAAGATGTTCGATCACAATGTTAGCATGGATCATCGCAAGGTTTTGCCTCCAAGCCCAATAGAAATATTGTAGCAATCAATGTTTTCGACATGGGAGGCAAACCCAAATCAACGCTCATCAAGCGTTTGGATAGATAGGTCTAAGGAATATGGTACCTCTTCATATCCTTGGTCGCATGTACATTCTACAGACAAAGGAATTTTTCAGTCAATGATGATTGACGGGGCACCATGGAAAGAGTACCACCATTGTTCCCATCTTCCATATACAAAGAAGATTGTTCCAGCGACCTTGATCATCCTTCAGTTTTTGATTTCCTATCAAATATTGTAAATACAGTGGATTCCGAGTGAAACTTGTCCAATATTGAAGAAACTATCTCCATCAATATCTCGACCAAACCAAATGTTGTAGAGAATATTCATGTCGGCAAATCTTGTTCTCCTTCAGAACTGGAAGTATATTACGCTCTCTTTCGCGAGTTCATAGATGTCTTTGCAAGGTCATATGAAGAAATTCCAGGGATTGACTCGAGCATTGCTGAACATGAAATTAAGATGTATCCAGATGTCAGACCAGTACGACAATGGCTTCAGCAAGTGCACCCCAAGAAAGCCGCTGCCATCAAGGTAGAAGTTGAAAAACTTCTCCATGCTGGTTTCATTTACCCAGTTCCTCTAACCGATTAGGTATCGAATATTGTTCCTGTAACAAAAAAGCAAGGAACAATTAGAGTGTGCATCGATTATAGGGATGTAAATCAAGCTTGTCCAAAAGACAACTACCCTACACCCTTCATTGACCAGATAATTGATGAATGCGCCGAATGTGAAATATTTTCATTTATGGATGGATTTTCCTAGTATAATCAAATAAATATCCACCCACAAGACTAGTCAAAGACTGCATTTATTTGTCCATGGGGCACATTCACATACCGCAAGCTACCTTTTGGTTTAAAGAACGCAGGGGAAACCTTTCAAAGGGCAATGAATTATGCCTTCCATGACATCAAAAACATCGTTCAACCATATCTCGATGATCTTCCGACTCATTCGCGAAAGCGGATCGATCATCCGCAGCATTTGAGAGCGATATTTCTACATTGCTGACACTGCAAGATACGACTCAATCCACACAAATGTGTGTTTTGTGGCGGTTCTAGTCACTTACTTGGATTTGTAGTCTCAAAGGACAAGATTCGTCTCGACCCGTGTAAGGTTCAGGCAATCATTGATTTGCCTCCACCTTCAAACTTGCTTCAAATTCAGAAACTCCAAGGGAAAGCAAACTTTCTGAGGAGGTTCATTCCAAATTACGCTGAACTTGCTAAAGGTTATATGCGTCTGTTGAAAAAGGAAGTACCCTCCATAAAGGCATCATTAATGTATGCTCTTGATTATCAAAAAGAATTTAACTTGTATCTGGTTGCAACATATACAACCATAGCAGTGGTTTTAGTTCAAGAAGACAATGGAATTGAACACCCTATATATTATTTAAGTTGAAACTTAAATGATACGGAAACCAAGTACTCCTATGTTGAAAAGATGGCACTCACAATTTTTCAAGTGATACAGAGATTTCGACACTATATCCTCTTTCGAAAAACTACCATTTTGTTAGATTGCAACCCCATGACTTATATCTTGTCACGATAATTACTAAGGGGAAAATATTCCAAATGGATAGCAATTTTGTAAGACTTTGATCTAGAATTCATAAAATCCAAATCAAAGAAAGCCCTGGTTTTCGCGGAGTTACTATGTGACTTCCCATCGTCGTCCAACGATGCAACATCCAATGAAACAAATCGTGGAGGAATCTTTGTTTCTGATATCTTCAAGTGATCCGGGGTATGGAGATATAATCATCTATCTCCAGACCCAAACATATAGGTATAATACCTCCCACTCAGAGCAACGATGTACTCAATACCAAGCAAAAGACTACATGATCATCGGTGATACGCTTTACTGTCGTGGTATTGATACAATTCTGCGGAGGTGCCTCACCCATGAGGAGGCCGAAAAGGTCCTGAATGATTGTCATTTATGCGTGTGTGGGGGGCATCAATCTGGTTATGCTACAGCACAAAAGATTTTACAAGCAGGATACTTCTGGCCAAAAATGTTCAAGGATTGCATAACCACAGTCAGAAGTTGCCATGCTTGTCAAATCTTTGATCGCAAATCCAGAATACCACCCACATCTCTGCAGCCAATAGCTGTTGTTGGGCCATTCGCCAAATGGGGCATAGATTTCATGACATGTAACCCTACCTCGGCCGGGGGGCATGGGTATATCATAGTCGCAGTTGACTATTTTACAAAATGGGTCGAGGCGATGCCTACATTAAACAACAGCGGTGAAACGGCTGCTCTTTTCTTTTTCAATCATGTAGTCTCCAAATTCGGTGTTCCACAAGCTATAGTCATAGATCACGGATCACATTTTCGCAATCACATGATGGTTGAGTTGGCTACCAAATTAAGATTGTCCCATGACAGCTCTACTCCGTATTATCCGCAAGCTAACGGGCAAGTTGAGGCAATCAACAAAGTCCTGAAGCGCATGAAGTAAAAGATGATTCGAGTCCATAAACAGAGTTGGCACCTAATCCTTTACTCAACCTTGTGGGCATACTATACATCGATGAGAAATGCGATCGGGTTTACACCCTTTCAGCTGGTGTATGGCTTGGAAGCAATCTTACCAGTTCAGTGTGAAATCTCGTCCCTCCAACTTGCAGTTGATCTTCTCCCTGGAACTTCAGAAGAAGAGGCTCATTTCTTGGAATTAATCCAACTAGATGAAACTCGTCGTGATGCTACCTTGGCTAACGAAGCACATAAGAAACGAGTCAAGGCGCAATTTGACAAGAATGTCAAACCCCGTGTCTTCTTAGAAGGTGATTTGGTCTTACTTTACGACCAAGAGTCCGATAAGTTGGGAGCAGGTAAGTTCCAACCTTTATTGATGGGCCCCTATATTGTTAAGCGTGTATTAGCAAAAGGAGCCTACGAGTTAGTAGACTATGACGGGATTCCACTGTCACAACCCCAAAACAAGTTGTACCTTAAGCGTTACTATGCTTGACTCAGTATAATAACCTCTTCATATGCTTTTGTTACATTTTTGTTTTCGCTAGGAGTAATCGTTTTGGTTAGGTAATCCACTCCTGAATTTGTTGCAAATATCAAACCTACTAGAATCATTTTTTGGATACGCCAACAGAGCGAGTCATAGTTCGTAGAACCTATCTTCTGCATCCTGGGCCATCTTTGATCCAAGAGGCGAGTCAGTGAGTTTTAGAGGGGTATGTATTGGTCGATAAATGAACAACATCGCTGAATACAACGTGTTGATATAACACCTCTTTGATGCCATCGCACATGGCATACGCCGACTTGTTGTCAGACTAGACTCACAACTCATCATTCTACAGTTCACTGGCATCTATTCCCTGCGGAATCCAGCTATCTATCACATGTTCCTAAGGGTCAAAATTTTGGAAAGACAGTTCAATTCTATCCGATGTCAACATATTTCCATAAACTTAAACACATTAATAGATTCATTGGCAAATTATGTGTTAGATAGACATTTGCGACATTTATAAAAGAAAAGCATTTCATCAATATTTGCATCAGGATCATATAACTTAACCAAAATAAAGCTCCAAAAATAAAAAATATATAACTATTTATGGTTTACACATAGTCTTTTGTGTCCAAGATAAAATCGGTCAAATGACCCAAAGACTCAAAATGCTAGGGGGCACCCTAGTCTAATGGTGCTGGTGATAGCAAGTCACTAGCTGTGCAATCATGCGTAAAAGCCCAGTCCATTGACTCAGCATGCCAATGGTATGTCGTTTTAATCTCAGAGGCAGCTCGTCAGTCCTCACATCTGGGATACCAAGGGTGAGACCCTCGATCTGATCCTACAATGCTGCAAGAGTCTTGGCCACATCCAGGTCATGAAGGACAGCCCTCCCTACAACCTCTCCTGCTGGAACGGTAGTTGGTGCTCTCAGGTGCACTGCTGGTCGCACTGGTTCAATATCTGCATGAGCACATGAGTCTTGATTAGTCTTGAATGAAAGAAAGCATAAGAACATTATAAAAGCAATAAACAGGGATAGGGTCAAATATTTTACCTATAACACTCCACTGCTCGCCAGCCAGCAGCACCAAATCTGGGTCACCCCAAAAATATATACAAGCATTAGGAACACTCGGCATAAACCATCTCCTGATGGTTGAACCACTCAAAGAAGGCATCAGAGAAAGAAACATGTGGCTGACTAGCATGTCAGACCATAAGGTCAACCCATCTCTGCATCTGTGGCTCAGCCAGTGGTGGAAAACCAAGTGAAATGTACTGTGGTTGCATCAGTGGGATCTTCTCCAAGGTGAAAGCGGTCAAAATCGAACCATAGCCAAAGTTCTTAGATCGTCCATTTTTCACCTTGGTAAGTTGTTCTTTTATCACCAGAAGTACTACATCACACCAGTTGAACACCTAGGGTTCAAGGCATTCCAAGGCATACTGCATATAGGACCTGTTGGCCAAGTGAAGAGCCGCGCTACCAGCTAGTCTAGCAAAGGTAAATAATATAGTCCTCAAGGACCGGTCAGTGACATCTCGGATGTTGATCTTTCCATCCCTGCTCGGCTGAGATCCTTCTCTACAGTATCGGCGAATATAATCCCTCACGGATTCATCCCCACGGGCGAAACCTGATAGTGAGAGAGGGGCACCATGTCTCGATAAACCGGTCAAAAAGTAGATGTCCACAATAGTCAAGGGGATGGATTTGCCTCTGATATGGAACACCTGGTTGGTAGGATCCCATGCATCAAGGAAATATTGCAACAAGTTGATTTGTTGCCTCATGCTGGATATGCGAAAGAACTTGAGCAAACCACTGTTCCGCAGTGCAGTTACCATGCCCAGATCATGTAAAGCAACCATGTCCTCTTCTTCATGCTCGCATTCTCGCCATGTAACAACCATTTTGCTCTGATGAATCTCTGGAAAACAAACAAGAGAAGAGTTAGGATCCTGATTTGGCAAAAAACAGGCAAAATTTCCATGAAAAAGTAGTGCACAAGTTTCCCTCCTTGCGCCCATCTCACCCCAACTGTGTACTGGGTGAGATGCATACTGACTGGCCAATGGCTAGTCCAGTATGCATCGCACCTTTCAATATACATAGGATCCGATGGGGGCAGAACGAATTTTTCAAACCCTAGAGGCCCAGGAAAGCAAGGAAACATACTCAGAATTCAAAAAGGAAAGAATGCAACTAAAGAGCTTAGGTTTAGCTCCTACCTGGTCCAGACGGCACCGAAAATCATCCGCAGAATCTCTCAGAATTAGCTAGTGAAAATCAATGGGGAAAACACCTCCAAAGCTCCAACAATCCCAAATTCAAATCAAATGGTAAAATGAGGGGTAAAAACTACTTTTAAATTACTTTTCACGTAATTCGAGTAGGGTATTAGTGTTTTAACTCATTTTTCATGCATGTATTCTCATTTCTAATCATTTTGATGAAGCAATTGAACAGGTAGTACGACCGTCAAAAGAACATAGTGTTAACGGTGAATCTAGTATCAATGACCATTATCACAAGTAGTTTTATGCAAAGTTCAAGCTCGTTAAAAATTAAACCTAAGCAATGAGAATATATTCTGCCAGAGTTTAAGCTTATTAAAAAATGAACCAATATCCGGTAAATAACCATTGTGAATGAATTATCATCAGCTTTTGAGCCTTGGTCATGTTCTTACCATCACCTCCACTCTGTTTTAGCCGATCATATGCCTCCATTTGATTGTTTACCCTTTTGAGGAACAGCTGTGACGAGTGATTCTGTTAGCTATCCTTGTAACACTACCATGACTGGAAAATTCCAAACCTTACCTGGAACTAGCTGCTACCCGAAAATATCACTCGTTCCTCAAAAACGAGTCTCCTTTAAGCTCTTTTCATCTGACTCGTAAAATATGAAAATATTGTCGAGCAATTGGCCTCTCCAGCTCGTTAAATCTATCGGAAGTGTTATCCCTCCTCTAGATTTTAATCTTTTTGGACCTAAGGGATTATTACACAAAAGGATCGAGCGCTTATATTGTTCAACTCGTTAAAACTATCGAAAATTCATCCCTTTCGTATTATTTTATACTTTTTCGGACTTAAGGGATTATATGACGAAAAAGGATTACTGGAGTTTCCTTTCCGTCCCTTTTCAGACTCTCTAAAATTGAAAAAGGACCGAGTTGTCTTT
>APFE030377171.1:43959-66124 GCA_000404065.3 Pinus taeda | reverse complement strand
GCTCCACTTTCAGGAACCACAGAACCATTGCACCCATCAATAACAGTGCCACCTTGCAGATTGTACAGTGCTCCAATCCGAACTCCCCACATCAATACCAGTGCTCCCCGAACCATCTTGCAGGTATCCTTCTCGAACACTGTTTTTACACCTGCATCATCTAGCTTGCTAACAGAAATCAAATTTCTGGCTAATGCAGGAATATGTAGAACACCTGGAAGCGTTCTAACCCTTCCACCTTGCAACTTCAACTTTAATTTTCCGTGACCAACGATTCTACCTTCCTATCATCCCCTAAGAAGACATCACCACCATCATATTTCTCATACTCACAAAACCACTCTCTATGGGGAGTGAAGTGAAAGGTCCACCTGAGTCAATCAACCATGCCTCATGATCTACATGTGTACTTGAAGAAGCCAAGTACACATCCCCACTTTCATCTGAGGTGGTTTTTGCCTCTGCAGAAGGAGCCTCATTAGATCCCTTTCCTTTGTCAGGAGCTTTAGATTTACAGTGTCTTTTGTAGTGCCCTTCCTTTCCACATTTCCAGCACACCACCTTTACAGGTTTTCCTGAAGATTTAGATCTCCCTTTAGATTTAGATCTCCCAATCGATGACTTCTTTTTGTTTCTGTTATGGGTCCGCCCTCGTACAGATAAGGCATCACCATTTTGGCTCTCCATATTTTTCCATCTCATCTCCTCCGTCAATAAGGATGAGACTATTTCATCAAAATCCAAGGTAGTTGCATTGCTACCTATTGCAATAACTAGACTATCCCACAAATCTGGTAGAGAACACAACAAACCGATGCACTTATCTTCATCTGAAATTTTAATATCAACAGATGCTATCTGACTTACCAAAATATTAAATGCATTCAGATGCTCTGTCACCTAGTCTCCATCTTTCATCCTCAGGTTATACAGTTTTTTCCGCAGGAACAGTTTATTCACCAGAGACTTAGATTGGTACAAAGTCCCTAACTTGTCCCACAAAGCCTTCGCCATAGCTTCCCCTGATACATTCAACAATATTGAATCTGAGACACACAATCGTATTGTGCTCTTTGCCTTCCGATCCAACTTCTTCCATTCTTCATCGGTCACTCCCGTTGGTTTAGTACCTTGATCTACCGCGATCCACTGATCTTTATCCACCAACAGATCCTCCATCTTGAGTTTCCACAACTCAAAACTCTGACCATTGAATTTCTCGATCTCTATCTTTCCACTACTCGCCATCTTCTTTCACCACCAGAATCGATCTCGTAGATCTCCCACTGAACAGGGTCTACCATAGGCCCGAGCAAAACCCCTCAGCAATAAAGGTGTCCCCTTGAAGCCAAAACTGCTCTGATACCAAATGTAGGTTTTAACCCCGGACAAAAATTACCTACATACGAATTCTAAAACACAGAAAATAAATAATGTGATAGCAGAACACATAAAACACGTATACTCAGATATTTTACCCTGGATCCCAAAACCGGGACTACCAGCGTGATTTTTCATTATGTTCCTTTCAATGTTACAATACATATTTATACATGTCGAAGCATCCGATACCATGGACCGAAAACTATTGCATCCAATACCATGGACCGAAAACCATCGCGTCCAATACCATGGACCAAAAACCATCGCATCCAAAAAAAACATGTGCGAAAATCATGCACAAAACCATAGGTGGGTCCGCCCAATCTAACATAGGGTCCAAAACCAAAAAATTTTGGGGCGCTGCCCCGGACCCCATAAAGTGGGGTTACGGGTGCCCTTCAAACCCCCTGTTAACTATGTGGAAAGAATATAACACAACCCAACAAAGTTGATCATAATAGGGGATTTTAAGGTCAAACATCTAACACATTCATTCAGGCACCCCTTCACTTGACCATACTCACAACCATCTTCAATTGGATAAGAAGGCATCTGAAGGCAGTGAAGGAGACCTTGTTGTGGTGTGTTCTTAGGCAAAAAATTGCAATAGAGGATCAATTGGCAAATGGGGCAATGAACTATATCATTAGTTAAAAAATCAACGCACTAGGCTCGGCTCTGCTAGGGTTTTTTCACGCACTTAATCTTGGTTCTAAAAATGCCTACCACTATGGGGGGGTCAGCTCTTTCGCCTCCTTACCACTCCTCGTTGCCATCTCTAGCGGGCATTGCCTTTAATGAGCTTATAAAGACTGGTATTGAGTCTTTGAAAACCAAACCTAAGTAATTTGTTAAGAAGTTGGATAGGATTCCAAAAGTACAGGTGAATCCACATAAACTCAGGAAATGCCTATCAACCTAGTTGAAAGAGGTTTGGTTGACCATTTTATGGGAGTTCGACCTTCTCCAAGATCTCTTAAGTTGTGGGTGGAAAGAAACTGGAGACCCCAGGTTAAAGGCCATATTGAGTGTGTCTTTCGCAGTGAAGGTCTTTTCACCTTTTTATTTGAACTTAAAGAAGATCGGGATCCCATATTCCGAAGCGGTACTTACATAATGGATGCTCAGGGTCTTTACTTGGATCGTTGGACCCTCTATTTTAATCCTAGGAATGATGTTCCATCAACAATTCCATTATAGTTAAAGCTTCCTCACTTACCTCTTCACTATTGGGATCATGACACTTTGAGAAACATCAGAAATGCCTTATGAAAATACATAAATAGAGCATAACCAAGAGATTCATTGTATGCATGTGCTCATGTCTAATCTAGAAACTGTCGTGGATATTCCACTGGATAGTTTATCACAATAGATCTGATAAAATATACTTAAAAAATCGTCTACATTCTTACAATTTTATTTCTCTTTAGTTTTCAAATATGTAGATTATTGTTAATAGTGTATGCATGTGATTTAAAATTATGTAAAAAATAGAGAACAACGAAACAAAAGCTCACACACACATTTGATACAATATATGACCTGGGAAACCCTTTCAGGAGAAAAACCCATGTGGAAGGTGAGGTCGCTCCGCTCTCATTCTCTAAATGGAAATATGACTACGAGTAAAAAAAAGTATGGCATGTGGCCCTTGGCTACTATAGTGCACAAATCCTCCCTGTGATCTCTCTCCTATCCCTCTTGTCTATTTTTGCTCAGTTATGGAACAAATGCACTCGAAAGAATGGAACCCATTTTCCACCTAGTGGCTTGGTTATAACATAGTCCAATAGCCTACTAGTGGTTAAGTTTGACTACCTCAACTCTTAATGAGAGTTACACTATAAAATCCCCTAAAGTTCTCTACATCATAATTACGTGGCTAACCCCTTTTCATGAATAATGGGGGCTGGCATGGCATCATCTTGAATTATGGTGGTGAAAATAGAAAAGGTCAACTTTTGAGTGGCATAACTTTCGTATACAGACTCTGATTGATGTGATTCTTGTGTCATTGGAAAGGTCTTCGTGTGTAGAATGAGAAAAAAAGGCGTTTTGCAAAAAGCAATGAAATTTTACCCCCAAAAAAATTTATTTGATGCTTCAAAATACTCCTGAAATGTTTCAAACTCCAATTTGCCAAATTGGTTACTGCTAGTAAAAATGGTCCTAAGAGTTGATTCCTCCACTTTTTCCACTTTTTCCACTCTGAAAGCATCGAGATGGATGACAAACAATATAATGATCTAATGCAGATCACACCTCCCCATTTTGGGAGGCTTTTGGTCCCCAAAATCTTCTATTGAATGAGGTGAGTAAATTTTTCCTCCACCTTCTCTTTGGTGTACCATATAGCTTTGCCTAGAAGTTGTCCTTTCAACCCAATTTGCCAAAGGTCATGTTGCCCCTGTCTAGTAGTTCTGGACCTCTTCTACAAAATTGTATCTTTTGTCAACTTTGCCTGAGCATCTGGTGCCAAATCCTCCACAAAAGATAGGACTTATTCCTCTTCCCGATCTAGCATGGAAGGCTCATAGAGTTTTCAATTTGCTACATTCACAACTAAGCAAATGTGCATATATGGTGGTAAACTGAGTCAATATGCGTTATCACCCACCTTTTCTAGTATCTTGAAGGGACCATACCTTAGAGCCTTAATTTTCTTACTAGGTCCCTGTAGCCTCTCCTTGTTCAACTGTAGCCATACTTTATTTCCCATCTTGAAGGATTTCTTTGTTTTATGTTGATCGTGCCTAGCCTTATATTTTCTCTTGTGACTTTTGCAATGTCTCTTGTACATGTATATGGATCTTCCTGATCTTATCTATAAATTTTTCAGCCCTCAAAGCATCCCCTATAAGATCTTCCTTCACTCCTCGTTGTTTCCCATATGAAGGAAGAAAATATCTAAAACAAGTTTCAAATGGGGACTTTCTTGTAGAAGTGTGGACTGCTATGTTGTAAAAATGTTGTATATATACTAGATTTCTATCCCAGGTCTTCGGGTGTTTCTGGTTGTATCCCCTCAAAAGTTGCACCAAAGTCCTGTTGACTACTTCTCTCTACCCATATGTTTGTGGATGGAATGTTGTAGATCTCTTCAACTGTGTGTCCATCTTCTCCCACAATGTAGTTCGTAATGCACTGAGAAATCTTGTGTCCCTGTTTGAAACAATGCTCCTTGGTATCCCAAAGTGCACCTAGACTTGTCCAAAGAATAAGTTTTTTGCTTCTTACCCACTAACGGTCTTTTTACAAGGCATCAAAACACACATATTATTGAACCTGTCAACTGCCATGAACAGATAGTCATGCCCCTTCTTGGTTGTTGGTAAACCTCCCACAAATTCCATGGAAATGCTTTCCCAAGGATGAGTGGGTACAAGTAAGGGATGATATAGACCTTGTTTCCTATTGTTAGGCTTTATGTTACAATAAATAATGCATCCTCTTATGAACTTGGCTACATATTCTTGCATCTTGGGCCAATACATATACCTATGCAAATTGGCCACAGTCTTCCCTACACCAAAGTGCTCTACAACCTTAGAGATGTGAGCCTCTCTACTCAGTTGCAATTGCTCACATTTAGGAACACATAACTTATCTAGTGTGTAGAGTAACCCATCCAAGAGATGGTAATCAACAAAGTTATTGTTATCGTGCACATGAATCTAACTCTACAACTATTGAAACGACTCCTTAGAGTCTTCATCCTCTTAATATGTCTCAATCTATGCATCATGAGTGAATGGCTCCATGTGCATAAGAGTCCCCAAAGTTGTGATCTTTGATGTGGGTGGCCTTGAGATCATGTTGGCCAACTTGTTTGTGCTACCCTTCTTGTACTTGATCACCAAATGAAATTGTTGTAAAAACCCTATCAACTTGTAACAGTTGGTCTGTTGTAGCTTACTCTGGGCCTATAGGTATTGTAAGGGTTGGTGATTCGTGTGGATTACTAACTCCTTTCCCAGTAGATAATGCTTCCACTTCTTAACATCTTGTACCAAGGCATAGAGCTCCTTGTCATAGGTAGGGTAGTTAAAAACTACCCCGTGAAATACTTCAGAATGGTAGCATATAAGCCTTGCTCCCCGCATCAAGACCACTCCCAAAGCATATCCACTCGCATCTGTCTCCACTTGAAAAGGTTGTTGCAAGTTCGGTAATGCTAAAATTGGTGCTTGACTGATCTTCTCCTTTAGCTCCTTGAAATCCCTATGTTGACCCTTTCCCCATTGGAAACTCTTGCCATGTGATGTTATGGCACGGAGCAATGTTACTACCATAAAAAAACGAGGCTATGAATTTCCTTAGGTATTGTGTTGCCCCAATGAAACTCTTGACTCATAAACATTAGTAGGCACTAGCCATTTCATGATGGCCTCCATCTTAGCAGGATCTATCTTCAACTCTCCCCCGCTTATCACATACCCCATATACAACAAAGAATGTTGTGCTAATTAGCACTAAATACTATCATATCATCCAAATAGACAACAACAAATGAATTTATAAAAGGGCACAATGCATCATTCATTAATTGCATAAACATAGTTGGTGCATTGCATAGGCTAAATGTCATAAACTAACCACTTATACAAACCTTATCTGGTTTCTAAGGCGGTCTTCCAGGTATATTCTTCTTTGACTCAAACCTAGTGATATCCAGACTTTAATTCCAACTCGGTGAAGTAATTTTCTTGTTGCAATTGATCTAGCAAATCATATATCCTAGGCTAGGAGTGTCTATTCTTGAGCATGTTTGTGTCCATCATCCTGTAATATATACACATCCACCAAGTATTATCCTTCTTTGGCACAATGATGATGGGTGAACCACATGCCGATGTACTTGGTTGAATGACACCCCATTCCAATTGTGTTTTGCAATTGTTTTGTCACCTCACTTGCTTCTATAATAAACTGCCTGTATAACCCAATCTTTAGAAATGGAGAGTCTGACAATAATTGGATCTCGTGCTCCACTTCCCTCTTAGGTGGAAACCTTTTAGGCTCTTGGAATACATCCTTGTATGCCTCTAGCAACTCTTCTAGTTGATGTTTCTAATTCATAGTACACTCCTCCAGGGATGCCTTGCCTCTTACAAACTCTTCTACAAACTAATTTTCTCCCAAAAACAATAAAACATGCTTCTTGCTGGAACTAGTCAATTTCTTGGCTTGGTTGGTACTTACTAGTGAAAGTTTTAACTTGCCTTTGTGCACATTGATGGTGAACTTTTCCATCCTTGATGCGCCAATATTGGTTGACTCTTTGCATGAATATTGCATCTTGAATGTACATGTAGGAACTCCCAAACATGACTCCACATACATCAAGGGGAACCATGTCTAATTCTACTTCATCAATAAAATAAGCACTAATGGTAAATATGATTTTGCATTTTTTGTTACCTTCAACTCTGCATCCTTATTTAACCATCTCAGTGGATATGGGCTTGGATAACCACGAACTTCCAACCCCAACCTTTTGACCATCTCTATTATAATGAGTTTTGCCTGTGATCCTAAGTCAAACAAAGCATTAATCTTTGTCTTTTTTACCTCTATCTTTATATGGTAATTTCTTCCTTTTCCTATTGTTGAAGGCGACTTAGATTCAACTCCTTTTGTGTTGATGTACGAACGATCTTCTCATCCAAGTCTGAGTTGCTTTTAATTTTGTTGCTCAAATTAGTGGCCATGAGATTCTTCTTCTTATTGCCTTTCTTTTTGTTCTTTGAGTTTAGCTTTGGATGCAACTTCTAGCACTTATCCTTAATATAGTCGTCAATGTTGTAGTGGTTGCTCGGATCTTTGCACTTGTGTGTTGTGGCTACCATATTTTTATCTTTCCCCCCTTTCTACTTCTTCTTCCCCTCCTTAGAAGCATCATGTTGCTCCTTCTACTTAAATCCACCTGATTATGCTTTCTTCAAGACTGTGTTCTCCAGGTATTGTACCTGTACACAAGCCTTGTCCATTGAAATGGGCTTGAACAACATCACTAGCCTTGTCCATTGAATTGGGCTTGAACAAAATCACTTACTCCTACGGATGGCAGTGTAGACCCCCCAAATACTTGAGGAGTACATTTCGGTTCTTTGAGGAGGTACCCAACAGTATGCCCATCTTGATGAACTTTGTGGTGTACTCCTGCATGCTTTACCCCGACTTTTGCATGAAGTAGTGCCACTAGATCCACTGGTCCTCTACATACCCAATAGGGTAAAAATATGACTTAATGAGGGTTTTGAAGTCCTCCCACTTAGTCACTGGAGGCTCCCCCTCCAACCGTAGGGTCTCCATGTGGCTTTCCCACTAGGGAAGAGCATGACCCTCTAATTTCAGTCATGCCAATGAAATCTTATGTTCTTCCTCAATTTGATTGACACTGAAATACATTTCCAATTGTTGCAACTATTGATTTAGATTTAGAGCATCGATCTCACTGTGGTATGGCTTGATATCAACCTTTGCTTCCATTTTAAATAGGGGTTGATTAATTCATGACACTTGAACTGGGTTGATCTTTTCTGGGTTATTTCTTTGGGTTGTTCTTCATTTCTTCCTAATCTCTTGATCCGCCTTTTGATTTAGCCTTTGCATTTGAACCCCCATCTTCTCTTTATCCCAAGATTATTGCTCAGGACCACCATGAGTAGATTTACATTATGATTTATATTAGCAACTTCTTGTTCCAACCGCGAAAATCTCTCCTCTGCAGGACCATGAGGGTTATTCATAGATTCGTAGGCCATGATTAGGGTTTTACAACTTTTGGCCCAACCAATCTAGATCCCCTGCAAATCTTCACAATACACCCAAAGAAACCTAGCTCTGATACCAATATGATCTGTAAATTGCCCTGGATATTCCACTGGACATTTTGTCACAACAAATATGATAAAATATACTTAAAAACTCCAAAATCAACACTATTACAATTTTATTTCTCATTAACTTTTTAGATTTGTAAAATATTGTTAATAATGTATGTACGCGAATTAAAATAATGCAAAAATAGAAAACAACAAAAAAAAGTTGACACAAGATATGACCTCGGAAACCCAGTTGGAAAGAGAGGTCACTCCACTCTCTTTCTGTGAATGGAAATATGGTTGCGAGTACAAAGAAGTATGGCTCGTGGCTTGTGGCTACTGTAGTGAACAAATCCTCTGTGTGTGCTCTATCTCATATCCTTGTTGTCTATTTTTGCTTACCTGTGGAACAAATTCACCCGAAAGAATGAAACCCCTTTTTCTCCTAATGTTCAGGTTATAACACACCTTGATCACCTACTAATGATTAGGTTTGACTTCCTCAACTTTTAACTAGAGTTACAATATAGACTCTTCTAGAGTCTTCTACATCATAATCACATGTCTAGCCCCTTTTCATGAATAGTGGGGACTAATGTGGCATCCTCTCAAATTATGGTGGTGAAAACTGTTGATTTTCTAGGGCACAAGCTAAAACTAATTTTCTTCATCATGATAACTACTTCCAATGACCAGTTAGCATTAATTCCACATAGCATTCATTCAATATCATTAAGCAATTAAATATACGAAAAGATCAACCATTAAACATGAAAGAGTAGTAAAGATAACCATGAGACAAGAGACACATAAATAAGGCCTGAGGCCAGAGCAAAACCCACAAGGGGAAAACCCAAAAGATTCTTTCCTTATGAGAGAGAAAGAGAGAGAGAGAGAGTTCAATTCATCAATACATCTAGAAAAGCCGAAACCATAATAGCTGACCAAGAATAAGAGTATCCACAATTTCCTAAGTCTCCTGAGATTTTTGGCCCCCTCCTTCTTTCCTTCCTTCAATGGAACAAATCTTCTTAAGAGATAGATCGATATGTCAAATAGGGAGAAATGGTCTCCCTTTTATAGACTTAAAAGGGGGTCGAATGGGTGCCTCTTAGGGGCCCAACCAACTTGAATATAATGGAGGTCAACTTGAATAATTTATGGAGGGAAAATTTAAAATTTCTATTTTTTCATGATGAAAATACTGACCATGGATACTATATTTCCAACACTCCCTCTTAGCCAAGGAGGTACTTTTCATTCTCTTTTAAGACCAATCTCCTGGCCAATTCATAAGTCCCTCGACCCACAGCTTAAGGGAGAGTTCATAAGTACAAGTCTCTCTTTTTGTCAAGATCAATCTCCTCGGCCAATCCATAGGTCTCTCAACCCATAACCTAATGGAGAGATCATCAATCTCATCATAAGGAAAGATAACATCAAACACATCCCATCAATCAATGTCATTCACGACGCCATGCTCATATGCATAGGCTATATCTCCCCGACCATAAAAAGGTCTCTTAACCCATAGCTTAAGGGAGGGATCCCTATCTCAATCCTCGACTATATAGTATCTCGACCCACAGCCTATGGGAAAGAACTCATCAATATCCCCGACCAATTCATAGGTCTCTTAGCACACAACTTAAGGGAGGGATCACAAAATCAGTGTCCCCGACCAAATTGGTCTCATAGTCATCATGACCTAAGGTATCATTTTGTGCCTTAGAACCAATCTCCCCGACCAAACTCAATAGTTTCTTGATGCACAGCCTAAGGGAGTGACAATCTTCCCGACCAATCAATGGGTCTCTTGGAAGATAGCCTAAGGAAGATTCATGATGTTATAAAATCAATGCTCCCTCTCTAAGAGGAATTCTTAGCCATTCTAGACTTCTCACATAATCAAACATCAACAACAAAAAAGTAGCCATGGGGGATTTCAAAACTTGATCAAACATTCCAGCAGACAACAACATTTAGTTATTCATTCAGCTTTAGTTGGGGCTTCTCACAAAATCAAACATCAACAACCATGTTCAAATCCAACAAACAACAAGAGGCTTCTTATAGAAGCAAACAACAACAACCATGGTCGAATACAACAAATAATAAGTGGCTTCTCACAAAAGAAAACATCAACAACCATGGTCGAATCCAATAGACAATAAGTGTCTTCTCACAGAAGCAAACATCAACAACCATGGCAAATCCAACAGACAATAAGTGGCTTCTCACAGAAACAAACATCAACGAACATGGTCGAATGTAGCAAATAATAAGTGGCTTCTCATAGAAGAAAACATCAACAACAATAGTCAAATCCAACAAACAATAAGTGGCTTCTCACAAAAGTAAACATTAGTAACCATGGTCAAATCCAACAAATAATAAGTGGCTTCTCACATAAGCAAACATCAACAACCATGGTCGAACCCAACAAATAATAAGTGGCTTCTCACTGAAGCAAATATCAACAACCATGGTCGAATCCATTAGAAAATAAGTGGCTTATCACAGAAGCAAACATCAACAACCATGGTCAGATCCAACAGACAATATCAAATGGATCAGTAAACAACTTCCAAAGCCAACCTGCTTCAAAAATCAGTTACATTTCCATCTTTAATCTTAATGAAAAGAAACAATTGTGTCATTCAAACCAAATAGAGGCAATAATTCCATGCATCAGGTGGCTTAATGAGCCAAACAAAGAATCAACCAAGTTAACAATAGAATAATTAGTGTAATATGCAGTGTCGCTGCTTTTGTTTTTTTAAATCGACCAATTTCCATGGTTAGTAAAAGTTTGAAACTTAATGACAACTCTTTTTTTTGAAAAAAAAAATATTAATTATGGAAAAATCCATAAATTTGGGGTTTTTGTTTTCCAATATATAGTTTATGAGGATAGTTGGAGATTTTTTTTTAAGAATTTTGATTTCAAACCACATAAAATTAGTCATTCACCAATCAAAAAGTAGAAATTCAAAATAATTTTCAATTTCTAAAAAATAAGTTTAATATTTAATTTTATCGAAACTTTAATAAACCTTTGAAATAGTTTCTAAAAAATTGCAAATTAATTAAGAATCAAAGCATTTTGACACAAACTGGTTACAATATACTTTGCATTTGGCAAGTATTTAAAAAAAAACATTAAAAGAATTAACAATAATTAAAAAATAAAAACATTACTCCCGGATGCGGGTGTTTAGGCACGCATGTACTATGCAGCGACCTTGGGTTGGCAAGTGGCGAGGCCACCTGGCCACCCACGCTTCCACTCAGAAGCATATACAGAAAGCCACCACCGATATTAATGGCACATTAATGAACTGTGCGGGTTGAGGCTTCATCAATTTGGTTTTTAAGATGGCCTATTCGGACTGTCTTCCCCCCGCTCTGCCTCCTCTGAACTGCAATTGTCTCCCTGTTGCTGCAGAGCTGAACTCGCGCACGACAACGGGGAGATGCTGCCAAGTTCTATGCTGCATTGAGATGGTGGATGGTGCTCATTTCTCGTAGAGTCTTCTATGCTGCCTACTAACTGGTTCTTCGGTCTTGAATCTTTGCTCTGAACCGCTGATTACAAGTCCTTATGTTCCCATTAACCACTCATTTTTTGGCACTGCTCCTTCTCGTCCTCATCGCTCAATTTTGCCCAGGTGAGCATGCCTTGTCTGTGTCATCGAATGCGCTACAGGAGGGGCAGTAGCAGAGGAAGATCGCCCCCCTCCTTGTCCCTCTCTGAGTCGTCCCCCTCTGACTCATCCTGCCCTTCAACAACTCATTTCTCTGGACGCTACCCAACCACTCGCAGCGGTCGGGGGCGGGCTCAAACTGTAGGTCCTTAGCTTGTTGACGCTGCTCCCCAACCTCCTGCTACCTCTGTATCATCTCTGCAGCCCAGTCATTCTACACAATTTCAATTTCGCCACACGCTAGAACGTCCCTGCATAATAGCGACTATCTCGGTGGCATTTAGAGAGGAGCCACAAAACTCTGAAGACCCAACCCACAATACTCAGGCGCGGAACACCACCAGCAAGAGAAAAGCTCCTAGAGGCAGCTCAGGGACGCACATAAGCAGCTCAGGGACACACCAATCTAGGCCGCTTCAAGAACATGGAAGAAACTCCGAGAGACAAACAAGATGTAGAAGATGACATGGAGGCATATAGGTGTTTGATAGTGGAAGAACCTCCTCCTCCTAACGACACCTAGTTGGTCAATGTTTTTCAGGTTTTGGGTTCCTAACTCCCAATACTATGGGTCTATTCTGGTGTTTTTTTTTAATGCAATGTTGTTAATTTGATGATGTTCGAAAAACTAATCCACTCTAGCACTACAGGTTGTTACCCCTACGTGGGCATCAAACTCTTATAGTTTTGGACTGGTTTCCCCGGTGTTGGCAGTGTCTTTCCAGTCTTTTGTTGTTAAACATGGCATAATTTGGGGCTTGCTCTACAGAGGTCAGTGCCTCCTTGTACTAATTTTGTTACATTAATAGAGTTAGTCTAATTTAAAAAAAAAAAAAAACAGTCAATTAAATTAAATTCCAAAATAATTTTCAATTTCTAAAAAATAAGTTTAATATTTAATTTTATCAAAAGTTTAATAAACTTTGGAAATAGTTTCTAAAAAATTGCAAATTAATTAAGAGTCAAAGCATTTTGACACAAACTGATTACAATATACTTTGCCTTTGGTAAGTATTTAAAAAAAAAGCATTAAAAAATTTAACAACAATTAAAAAATAAAAACATTAAAAAATAATAATAATAAATAATAATAATAAATAAATCAATTAATTAAATTGAAAGTAAGTAGTAGATGTTTGTCAAAAGCCACCAAGAATCCAAAATTAGTCATCCCCAAAAATCGACTGGAGAAGACTCGACTATATATGAAGGATCACACATTAATTTGTAAGTTCTGAGGCATTTGGCCAAAATAATAGGAGATTGTGCAATGGATCCAACAAAAATGGAACCCTAAGGGACCTATCGAGTTGCGATTAAGAGCAAGGGTTTCTTCATAGTCATCTTTATAAATTTGGCAAATCGGAAGCGGGTGTTTGCAAATGGTCCTTATTTTATGAATAATGATGGGCTTTTCATTCGGTTATGGGAGGAATTCTACAACCCAGAGAAAGAGCAATTCCTGGCAGCCCTAGTATGGGTGTGTTTATTCTCTTTTCTAGACAATTTTTGGGAGTCAGATATCCTGGAAGGAATAGAAAACTCTATAGGCCAGTTTTTGAAGATTTCAGAAATTACAAAAGAAGAAGACATGCAGCATATGTCAGGTTTTGTGTTTATATGAACATATCTTAGCCTTCGCTCGAGACCATAGAGCTAGAATATCAAGACTTGTCTTGGATTCAGCCCCTGGACTATGAACATGTTCCTTTCAAATGTAGGAGATTCCATGAATACAAACATCTTTATCGAGATTTCCCACTGACTATTGTTGAGGAAAAACTAATGAGGGGAGCAAAGGATGAGGAGGGTTTCCAGGAGGTAGGCCCCCGGAAAGGTAGATCTGCAACAAACACCCCAACTCAACAGGTACAATAAGAGCATCCAGTGCAAGCGGAAAATTTGACACAAAAAGGGCTGCAAACCCTGTCATCCTGGGGAAAGGAGTCAAACCCCTTCACAGTGCTAGAACAAATGGAGGAGTTGGGGGGCCGTGAGAGTGAGGTGGTTCATAGAGAACTCCAAATAGTAGAGAAGGATCATAGGAGCTTTATGGATCTTGTAATAGCCCTCGTGAAGATTGCATGTAATAAAAGTTAATAAAGGCAAAATAATAACCACAGTTGATGGGACACTTATTCTAAGCTGAATGTTGGGCAAAACATCATAGTGTGGGTGTTCATCGATTTAGTATGTCTAAAGGAAATTGGCAAAGGAAATGGCTAAGGCTTTGGAAAGGAAAAACAACATTTTTGGCACATTTATTTATGAAAATAATGGAAATTAGGATAAAAGGAAGGTGAAAGGTCACAAGTTGCATGTGAGGAGGAAAATGAAGGAAAATAATGGAAAATGAAGAAAATAGAGGCCTAGTTGATAAAAAAGAATTATGCGGATTAGTTTGTAACCTCTTGATAGTTCAGTTTTGGAGCTCTCTCATTATTCTCTCTCTCTCATTCTTGGACACAGAGTTTTCTTGGAGAATTTTGGCCTTGGATCAAGAAATGAAAAGAAGGCAAGAGGAAACATAGATCAAGGAAGGAAGAGTAGGATTAAGAAGCTACAACGATATTCTTTGCAGGTATCGATTTGCATGTGTATTTTGTGTGCTAGATTTGACATGCATGGTATTGCATGTGGTTCTTTTGTTGTTATGGCATGGGTTTTGCCAGGTGTGAGAGTCTTTTTAGTCTATCCTTGCCATTTCCGAATAGCCATGGTGTGATGGGGTTCTCATGTTTTGGTTGAGCTGAATTGTCGGATGGATTTGAAGCTGAGTGAGGTGGATCTTTGAATGATAGAGCACATGGCCCATTGGTCCTTGAACCAGACTATGGATCATGGTAAAGTCGTTGGCCTAGTAACCCCTGAGCCAGACTGTGGGTTGTAGTAAATCGAGGATTGTGTTTCCTTGGAGGGCATAAGAATCCTTGCCAGTGAATGGCAGGATATATGGTAAAACCAAGAGGTGGATTGCTCTCTGTTGGGCCTTGTAATCCTAGGTTGGGATATGCAGTAAATCCTGGAATGTGGGTCTTGATTTAGGGTCTAGTGATCCGGTGTGGATTGTAGTAAAGCTTGAGAGACTAGGAGACAGGAAAGTTCCTCATGGTGTAGGTGGAGAAATCTGGTGGCACCCATGATTGTTTGGCCTAGTGATCAAGTGGAGATCATGGTAAAGCCTATTATTACACGTTCATTGTGTTGGCCTAGTGATCTAGGATGGATTACAGTAAAGCCTAGTTTCTATTGATGAGGGTGAGGTGGTTTAGCCTCGGGATGCCCTAGTTGGTTCTTTTGGTTTGTGTCCCACATTCATGCTTGGAATATGGCACAGGGGTGAATGGTTGAAGAGAGATTTGACTCATTGTTTGGTGGAACGTGGTAGTCCCATCTGGGGTTTGGATTTTGCATCATGAATACGAGGTTATTTCTCCTTGTATTTCTATGAGTATTATACTAGTTTATATGTGGATCACATGGTTGTGATTTCCTTGGTATTTATGTTGATATTATGCTGGTTATGTATGTGTTTTATGACAATGCCTATGTATGGCTCTCATCGTGTTTTTACTTGTAAATTAATGGACAATGTATCTATGACCTAATAGACGATAATGCAGCAAATGATCTGAGGGAACAATGGTTCTTAATGATTCTCAAATAAGTATGAGATCCCTATGCTTAAATCTGTTGTTTACACTTGTAGATTACATATTCATGATATGTTTAATGAAACACATGGCATGGCTAGTAGGGATCTGGTTAAGGGCTTGTTCAAGTATTTACTTTTGCATCATTATTTCCCTGTTATACTATTGTTATGAAGGTGTCATTCAATCATGGGCAGTGACCTAGACTTTGGGCCTGAAAAAGTGGCTCAAATCCTAGGGATGTTGCACAACGTTGAGCAAAATAGTCCCTGAATGCTGGCATGCCTTGTCATGAGAGCATTTAGAGCGTCCTCGACACTAGCAGGCATATAGCATGGGAGCGTCCAGAGGTCAAGTAGACAAAAAATTCAATGGGACCCAGGGGCTAGCTACCTGAGTGGTTGGGATGGTTCCTAGGAGTCCTGTAGCTGATGTGAAAGGTATGTATGTTGTGTTTCCATTGATTCCACTTCCTTAAGGTCACGTAGGAGGTTGAAACCAATCAATGTAGCCTATCATCACATGTTTACCCCAGTTGGTCAGTTACTTGGGTAGATGTGGGAGGAGAGTGTTACAGAGTGGTATTAGAGCATGGTTCACCCCTCAGACTGGATGGGCGGTGTGTTGGTCATGCATTCATGTTGTTTGCAAGTGTGTTAATCATTCTGGTGGTCTATGTGCTTGTTGCAGTCATGGTTGTAGTGATGCCGCTATGTGAAAGAGGATGTTGTTGTTATAAAGTATGTTGTCATGAATGTATGATTGGTTACATGTTGTTTATGCTTGCATATTGTCGGTATACATTCGTATGGTTGTTGTTGTCATGGATAAGGTCATGGTATGTGTAGTTGATATGGTCATGCATTGATGCCTGAAATCTAGCTAGACTGATGATTACATGGTTATATGCTTATGTATTGTATGTCTATATGTTGTTATGATTATGTTATACATGTATCACACTGATTTGATGATCCTGTGGATGAGATATCCTCCCCGAATTTTGCTAAGGTACATTGGTTTATTATGATTTGGTTTAGCCGACATAGTATGCCTTGCAGGAAAAAGATCAAAATGACTAGCAAGATGGTGGACTACAAAGACTCTCCCTATGAATCATATGAGCAGTGTCGTTTTGGGCACTCTTCTGATTTGGCAGACCCATTGAGAAGCTTGAAGGAAGAAATAAGGAATTGTAAGGGAGATAATGACAAAATCATACAGGCACAAAAGAAACAAGCAGAGGTTAATGCTATACTTCTTCAAATTTTGTCATAATTGCAGGAAAAAAGGCTACTTCGGATCAACCATGGATAGAAGGAAAAAAATAATGGGGCATATGGGAGTAGGTCTCATGGTGGTTACAGGTCGGATAGAGATGACACGGTTAGAGATGGCAGATTTTTGGATACTTTGGATAAGATAGGTGATGGATACAGGTATTATTCTAGTTTTAATTATGATAGGCGTCATGATCGTCATCGTTATCATACTTACATGAGGAGTGATAGGGGATACTTGCTAGATGAGTTTAAGAAAGAAAAACCACCTACTTTTGATGGAGATGTGAAGAAGCTGGAAGATGTAGAGGCTTGGGTACTTGGGATGAAGAAATTCTTTGAGTTGCATGAGTATACAAAAAAACATGAAGGCTAGAATTGTTATCTTCAGTTTGAAAGGTAAAGCAGCCATTTGGTGGGAAGATGTGAAGCGGGTCAGAGACATTAGGATAGAGGACGTGAGATGGCATGATTTCAAGAGGATTTTTAGGAAGAAGTACTTGTCAGAAAGGTACTATGACAATAAGGCCAAAGAATTCTATGAGTTAAAGATGGGATCAATGATAGACGAAGAGTACACGACTATGTTTTTGGAGCTATTGAGGTATGTACCATATCTTAAAGATGAGAAGGCTAAAGTTCAGTGATTTGTTAGTGGATTTCCATTAGCATTTAGAGATCGGATTGAGTATGACGAGCCTCAATCACTTGAGGAAGCTATTGGGAAATTAAAGCATTGCTATGAATAATTAAAGCGTAAGAATGAATCTCGACAAGGATGGAAAGGAAAAGATAAAGGTAAAGGTAAAGGTAAATGGCAACCGAAAAGAACAAGGCCTCAAAATGAAGATGAGAAAGAGAATGTGGCACCACAAAAGAGGTTCAATATAGCTAGATAGGGACATAGGTCACAACAACAACATAGAGGTGATGGTACTGGTCAGTTGGAGTGTTGGACATGTGGAAAGGAGCACCTTAAGAGAGTTTGTCCACAAAATCGGGGTGGTAGGCCTCATATATATACAGTGCGCAAGAGGCATAGATTGTGGGGGATGTTGTTCAGAGCATTCCTCGTATTTATGCAGCATTGGATAACAAATAGGCAGACCATCATGCATCTATCATTGAGATGGATGGTAAGTTTTGTGATCAAGTTATTTTCTATTTTGATTGACCCTGGATATAATTATAGTTATGTTAGTCCTATGGATAAGTGTTGTTTGAGTAAGGAATTGCATGTATAATCTTGGTTAGTGCAGTTGGCTACAGGTATAAAGATGTGAGTTCATCGTTGGGTAAGAGCTTGTGCATTTGATTTGAATGGTATGCCTATCACAACACATTTCAATGTATGACTGTTGGGATCTTACAATATGTTGTTGGGCATGGATTGGTTGTATATTCATAGAACCAAGGTGGATTATTATGACAAAGCAATTGAGTGTGTGGATGACAATGGGGAACCAAGAGTCTTGCAGGGAAAGAAGAAAGCCACATCATTTAGGATGGTGATAGCTATGCAGAAAAAGCGCAGTCACAGGAAAGGATGTGTGTTATTTGCCATACATATTTCTAGTGACAAAGGTAAGGAAGTTGAGGATGCAGATGTTTTGAGCAGGTACCCACTTCTACAAGAATTTCATGATGTATTTCCCAAAGAGATTTGAGAGTTGCCATCTCACCGAGAAGTAGACTATTCTATTGAGTTAGTGCTAGGGGCAGCTCCAACATTAAAATCACCTTACAGGATGAGTAAACCTGAGTTGGTAGAGTTGAACTTATGGTTGAAGGAAATGTTGGACACGGGATACATTAGACCAAGTGTATCACCTTGGGGCGCACCGATATTGTTTGTAAAGAAGAAATATGATTCTCTCAGATTGTGCATTGATTACAAACAGTTGAACAAAGTGACCATAAAGAACAGGTACCTGTTACTAAGGATTAATAATTTGTTTGATCAACTAAAGGGAGCAGCAATGTTCTTTAAGATCGACTTGAGATTTAGATACCATCATGTATGCATCAAAGAAGAGGACATATATAAGACCGCATTCCAAACTGGGAGTTGAAAATTGGCAACAAGAAATTGCTAAAAATAGAAGTGTTAAAAATAGCACTACTAAAAATAGCAGTTTGGGCATCAGTGCTGGATTGGGCAAGAGGGAATGAAAAATGGAAGTGCTAAAAATAGAATTTCTATTTTTAGCAGTTCAAGTTGGATTCCTATTTTTAGACAGTCCTTTGTCTAAAATAGGCAGTAAAATTCGAATTTGGTCTTACCAGCAGTTTGAATATTAATTAATTAATTCAGTTTGAGTTAATTAGTTAAGGAAAATTGAACTTGAAGTCTTTGTGAGAACATGCAATAATTTCTCCACTGATTGGGGAATGAGTCCTTGATTTGCCCCACTGATTGAGGAATTAAGGATGAGTTCTATATTGAGAGGATTGGTTGACTTAGTTTTACTTAGTCAAGTCCAATTAGATTAATTTAACAAGTTGTTAAATTAATGAGATTCAGTTTGTTGATGCTTGCATGCATGTGACAACTGGTATTTTCAGATCATTGAGTATTCACTCATGGATAATTGATGCATGGCAGTTCAGACAAAGACCCAGTTGAGATCAGATGAGGGGCAATGTACTATCAGTTGCTAGGATATTCCTAGTGAATATTCCTTGCATGAGGAAGGAATATTATTCCTTCTAGTACTGCATAGTTGGACCTGAGGTGACAACAGGTATGATTTGGACAATTCACACATGTTATGTAATTGGACCCCAATCAAAACTGTGCAAGGAAATAAGGGCTTGGAGGACTTGTGGAGCCTATATATACAGGCCTAGATAGTCCATGAGCTACATCATCAGAGTACAGAGAGCAGGATATCTTTTGAGTTGATTCTTTTTGTATGTTGTTGAGGATTTCCACTTGATTGATAATACAAAGATGGGGTTTTAGGCTGGTGCTTTTCCCGGATAAATTCTTCTGTGTTATGTGTGATTTATTCCTTCTTATCAGTTACATGTGTTCATGCTTGATGTTGCTCATGGTTGATTAAGCTTCCACTAATTTGTTTGTAGAAGTAGATCAAGTGTTTTGCTTTATTACATTACATTACTAGGTTGATCTACAGGTGGGAAATTTCTACATGGTATCAGAGTTGACTAATTTGTAGAAAACTTCCACATGGTATCAGAGCACAGGTGATCAAGGGGAGAATAGTATACTGAGAGGAGATTTCAAAGTTTTGAGTTTTGGGCCGAGAGTTTGCAGAGTAGATTTGAAAATTTCTGTACAAAATTTTTAGAAATAAATAGAAAATTTGGATTCCTTGTGGAAAAATACCAAAAAAAAAAAATCGGTTGAATCAGAGTTTGGATGAGGGAGATATCGCTGATTTAAAATCAGCTCTTTTTCTAGAAAATTTCGTGACGATGGGAATGTGGAAATAGATTGGTGTGCTAGCCAAAAACCTGTATGCACTTGAGGTACAAGATGCATGGAAAGCCTTAAGGAGCAAGGCAAAGGTTAGAGACTTGGTGGTTGAGAGGGAGAGTATATTACCTCTCAACATGCAACACAGAAGAAGTCTTAGACAATTGTGGAGGAGCCATGATTGGTGTAGCAGCTTCAGGAGGTTGTGGAGTAGCCACAACAAGGGAAGCTGAGAGGAGATCGAGTAGAGACATCTACTCATGCAGAGACCTCCAATAGGGGGAAACTTCGAGCCAGGTGGGTAGAGGGATCACATGTAGCCATACCTCCAGGTAGGAGGTGGGGCAATGTGGAGTAATCGTCCCATAAAGGAGGGGCAAGATCCTTGAGGTACCCAACCTCTTGGATGAGACCTTGCTACGGGAGCCCCGATGTGGAGTAGTAGGAACTAACTAATTGGGTATTGACAGATGCGGATGGAGCAGCAGAGAGAGCTACAGTGCAGTGAATCCCAGGACAACGTAGAGCATGTAGGCTGCAACAATGCAAGAGGCACAAGTGTGTTGCACTATGCAGGGTAGCACAAAGAAGGGTGCAACAGTGCAAGATGCATGGAGATGTTGCAGTAGCATAGAGGTTAGAGAGTGAGCACTTGTCAGCAGTAGGTAGAGCTTCAGCACCAGAGTATGTTTCTAGCCCAACAGAGTGGTCAATTGGGAGTTTCTTTTGTTCCAAGAGTTGTTGGAGCAACCACACTTGGTAGATGTGTTGCATGCAGAACATTCCAGAGGTACAAGATTAGGTTCGAGAGGAAGTCTTTCTTGTTGAGAGGGAGTGTTGAAAATTGGCAACAAGAAATTGCTAAAAATAGAAGTGCTAAAAATAGCAGTTTGGGCATCGGTGTTGGATTGGGCAACATGGAATGAAAAATGGAAATGTTAAAAATAGAAGTTCTATTTTTAGTAGTTCAAGTTGGATTCCTATTTTTAGACAGTCCCTGGTCTAAAATAGGAAGTAAAATTCGAATTTGGTCTTACCAGTAGTTTGAATATTAATTAATTAATTCAATTTGAGTTAATTAGTTAAGGAAAATCAAACTTGAAGTCTTTGCGAGAACATGCAATAATTTCTCCATTGATTGGGGAATGTGTCCTTGATTTGCTCCACTGATTGAGGAATTAAGGATGAGTTCTATATTAAGAGGATCAATGGACTTAGTTTTACTTAATCAAATCTAGTTAGATTAATTTAACAAGTTGTTAAATTAATGAGATTCAATTTGTTGATGCTTGCATGCATGTGACAACTGGTATTTTCAGATCACTGAGTTTTCACTCATGGATAACTGATGCATGGTAGTTCAGACAAAGACCTAGTTGAGATCAGATGAGGGACATTGTACTATCAGTTGCTAGGATATTCCTAGTGAATATTCCTTACGTGAGGAAGGAATATTTTTCCTTCTAGTACTGCGTAGTTGGACTTGAGGTGACAATAGGTATGATTTGGCCAATTCACACATGTTATGTAATTGGACCCCATCAAAATTGCGCAAGGAAATAGGGGCTTGGAGGATTTGTGGAGCCTATATATACAGGCCTAGATAGTCCACGAGCTACATCATCAGAGTATAGAGAGAGCAGGATAGCTTTTGAGCTGATTCTTTTTGTATGTTGTTGAGGATTTCCACTTGATTGATAATACAAAGATGGGGTTTTAGGTTGGTGCTTTTCCCGGATAAATTCTTCTGTGTTATGTGTGATTGATTCCTTCTTATCACTTATATGTGTTCATGCTTGATGTTGCTCATGGTTGATTAGCTTCCGCAAAGTTTATGGTAGATGTAGATCTAGTATTATGCTTTAGTACA